>JAVIAB010000047.1:2040779-2080779 GCA_032433765.1 Megaustenia siamemsis | reverse complement strand
GGAATATAATGTAGGTTCCCGTATGATTGAATGACCAACGTTACATTTTAAGGGTGCAATATATGAGTATGTGACACAATTTATTTTTTATGCGGCACATTTATGGGTACGCGGTTGGTATTATGCTAGGCCGCTCAAAGCCTGCATAAAACAACCTAATAAATGTTACAAATGTTCAGTTAGTGGGTTGACACTGAAAAGACTTATGGGAACTGAACCTAAACGCTTGAGCACGAGCTTAAACTTAAAGAGGCCCCAGTGATGTGGGTCACATGTCGCGATTTGTCTAGCACGGAATGGCCACTTTTACATCTGTCAATAGTAGCAACGTTGTCTAGCACGGAATGGCCACTTTTACCTTTGTCAATAGTAGCAACGTTGTCTAGCACGGAATAGCCACTTTTATCTCTGTCAATAATAGCAACGTTGTCTAGCACGGAATAGCCACTTTTACCTCTGTCAATAATAGCAACGGTGTCTAGCACGGAATAGCCACTTTTAGCTCTGTCAATAATAGCAACGTTGTCTAGCACAGAAAGGCCACTTTTACCTCTGTCAATAGCAGCAATCTCGTCACTGGAAAAACAAGGGAATGTGGAGTTACTGACCGTAATTTTTACAGATCTTCGGCGCATGATTTTTGGGTGACGCGGTCTGTATTAGGCCGTGCCGCTTTACTTTCTCAGATCAAATCCGGTCCCCATTTAAGGCTGGGTGAACCCGGATGCTGGGTGAACCCGGAGGCTGGGTGAACCCGGATGCCGTCGATGAGGACCAAACCCAGCCTCCTTTCCTTGGATGCTCGCGAGACTTCTTCGAGAATTGTAGAGGTCACGGCTGTTTATTTCAACAACAAAGTGGCGATTAGGTTTCAACATTATACACTAGACAGCATTCAAAGTTACAAATGACCTAAGTCTAAAACATACTCGTTTATTTCTAAACTGAAATTTCAATTAGGTGGTTCCAATTTGTGATACCTTTATCAAAATGTGAATTTTCTAAATTAATTACATTTCAACTCTGTGATAGTTTAGTAAGTTAAAACTGCGAAAATAAAATGCAATAACTGACTAATTCTAGTGCAGGATATTTGATTCTTCATCATAGATACTGAGTAAATATAAGCTATAATTTCATCCGATTAACTAAAATATAAGAATTATATAAAATTATATTTTTTAAACTGTAAATTATGAAGAAAACTAAAACAGCACAGAAAAGCAGCTGTGACAAACACCTGTCAACAAAACATTGAGACTGGGCGCAGCATTCATAGCACCGCTTTTATACACCGTGATGCCACCGAAAACAACCGGAATGATCAATGATGAAGACAATGAAACAAAGGCCGAGTTGTTAAGCTCCAACTGCACAAAGGAACGACGAGAGCACCAAGACATGGTCTCATTACCGTCAACATACATATAAATGTCAAGGTCGGGATAGATAACTCATACAAAGAGGGAGTAATTGGGAGATCGGAGTCGTAATGGCAAACAAGATAAGGGAAAACCGAATAAGCTTATCTGGCATTATTGTCTCAGTAATTGGGAGACCGTTTTTGTCTACACAAAGAAAGATATAAGCCTGGGGGTAAACCACTAAATGGTCGGGGAATATAAAAAAACAGACGGGGAGGAAAGCTGAGGGGAATAATGAACAAAGGTGGCGGAACTGTGGCAGGCAGTGCTAGTAGGAAGTGCTGCAGTAGTGGTAGGATGTTGACACAAAGAGGTTATCAGCATCATTTTACTATTATACTAATTCAACAAATGTCTGTCTCAAAAAAGCATATATTATTATGTTACTTGTCTCTTCTCTGGAGTCTGTCGGGGGTGGGGGAATTCTTTCTTTCTTTCTTTCTTTCTTTCTTTCTTTCTTTCTTTCTTTCTTTCTTTCTTTCTTTCTTTCTTTCTTTCTTTCTTTCTTTCTTTCTTTCTTCTTTCTTTCTTTCTTTCTTTCGTTCCTCCTTTCTTTCTTTCTTCTTTCTTTCTTTCTTTCTTTCTTTCTTTCTTTCTTTCTTTCTTTCTTTCTTTCTTTCTTTCGTTCCTTTCTTCCCTTCCTCCTTTCTTGTTTTCTTTGTTTGATTGTTTCTTTCTTTCTTTTATCCTCTTTCATTTTTCTTTCCTTTCTTTTATTCTTTTCGTTCTTTCTTTTTTATTTCCTTTTGTATCTTTTGTTTTGTTTCTTCCGCGTTTTCTTTCTTTCTATCTTTCTGTCTTTTCTTTACTTTTCATTCTCTCATTTTTGTAAATGTATTTATCCCCATCTGCACTGGTTTCTATTACATTATTACTGTAGTAAACGTTGCCCACGTCAGCGATGTTCGATTGTCGATGAGTTTCTCTTTCCACTGTTAACTCTCTTGCAAGCTCTCTCTCTCTCCCTCTATCTCTATCTCTCTATCTCTCTCTATCTCTCTCTCTATCTCTCTCTATCTCTCTCTCTATCTCTCTCTCTCTTTCTCTCTCTATCTCTCTCTCTCTCTCTCTCTCTCTCTCTCTCCTTATTTACCAACTATGTATAAAGAAAGAATAACTTTCATTTTGGACACGTTGCATTCTATTCTATTCTATTCTATTCTATTCTATTCTATTCTATTCTATTCTATTCTATTCTATTCTATTCTATTCTATTCTATTCATGAACCCGTTTCTTTGCTGCTCCCGCTCCAACATTCCAGGACGCATACACAGACTGACTGTTCCTGTCAAAAATAAAAAAGTAAAGTACCCCTGTCAAGCCAAGTGGCGCATAGAGAAATATGGTGTTAGTGACCCTATATTTTACAGACCTTCAACACATGATTTTTGGGGTAATGTGGTCGGTATTACGCCCGTGCTGCTTTACTTTCCCAGAAAAAAATCCGGTACCCATTTAAGGCTGGGTGAACCCAGAAGCCGTCGGTTGGGATCGAACCCTACCCTTGTCCATTGTAGTCCAGTTCACTAACCACTGAGCTATCGCGGCTCCTTGTTCCTGTCATCATCATCATTATCATCATTAACATTATCATGTACCATACCGGTTGGCGTAGGCGATTATGCCTCTCCACACCTCCCAGTCCTTCACATTAGTCATCATTTCAGTCGGTGATCTTTTTTTATGACATTTAGATGAACTGTTCAGTATTTTTGTTTCTTCTGATTTTCCTCTGCTCTTCTATTCCATTCTTTCTGCCTGTTATTATAGTCTCAATGCCTTCATTTCGCATGACATGTCCAATAAATGTAGATTGTCTTTTCCTTGTGGTTTTGTTGATATTTCTGGTTTCTCCAGCTCATTTTAAACATTCTTCATTTGCAATTTTAACTATCCATTGAATACGTCACATTTTTCTGATAAACCACATCTCATCTGTGTCTAATGTTCTCTGTTTTGTCTTACTTATGTCCATGACTCACTTCCATATAGTAGAACAGGTTCGATGTAGAACTTTAGGACACGTTTTCTAACATTAATTGACAATGATTTGTTACATAGGATGTTTTTATTTCTATGGAAATCTGCTTTTGCTATCCTATACTGCTTCTACTTCCACAGTGCACTGTTCCTGTTGCGTGGTATTATTAGCCCTAGCGTTGTAGAATTAGCCCTGACGTTGTAGAATTAGCCCTGGCGTTATAAAATTAGCCCTAGCGTTGTAGAATTAGTCCTGGCGTTGTAGAATTAGCCTGGCGTTGTAGAATTAGCCCTGGCGTTGTAGAATTAGCCCTAGCGTTGTAGAATTAGTCCTGGCGTTGTAGAATTAGCCCTGGCGTTGTAGAATTAGCCCTAGCGTTGTAGAATTAGCCCTGGCGTTGTAGAATTAGCCCTGGCGTTGTAGAATTAGCCCTAGCGTTGTAGAATTAGCCCGAGCGTTGTAGAATTAGCCCTGGCGTTATAGAATTAGCCCTAGCGTTATAGAATTAGCCCTGGCGTTGTAGAATTAGCCCTGGCGTTGTAGAATTAGCCCTAGCGTTGTAGAATTAGTCCTGGCGTTGTAGAATTAGCCCTGGCGT
This sequence comes from Megaustenia siamemsis, assembly GCA_032433765.1. Lineage (NCBI taxonomy): Eukaryota > Metazoa > Mollusca > Gastropoda > Stylommatophora > Ariophantidae > Megaustenia > Megaustenia siamemsis. The sequence continues at coordinate 2,076,775 of JAVIAB010000047.1, read as the reverse complement.
TGTAGAATTAGCCCTAGCGTTGTAGAATTAGCCCTGGCGTTGTAGAACTAGCCCTGGCGTTGTAGAATTAGCCCTAGCGTTCTATAATTAGCCCTGGCGTTATAGAATTAGCCCTAGCGTTATAGAATTAGCCCTGGCGTTGTAGAATTAGCCCTGGCGTTGTAGAATTAGCCCGAGCGTTGTAGAATTAGCCCTGGCGTTGTAGAATTAGCCCGAGCGTTGTAGAATTAGCCCTGGCGTTGTAGAATTAGCCCTGGCGTTGTAGAATTAGCCCTGGCATTGTATTATTAGCTCTAGCGTTGTAGAATTAGCCCTGGCGTTTTATTATTAGCCCTAGTGTTGTAGAATTAGCCCTGGCGTTGTATTATTAGCACTAGCGTTGTAGAATTAGCCCTGGCGTTGTAGAATTAGCCCTAGCGTTGTAGAATTAGCCCTGGCGTTGTAGAACTAGCCCTGGCGTTGTAGAATTAGCCCTAGCGTTCTAGAATTAGCCCTGGCGTTATAGAATTAGCCCTAGCGTTATAGAATTAGCCCTGGCGTTGTAGAATTAGCCCTGGCGTTGTAGAATTAGCCCGAGTGTTGTAGAATTAGCCCTCGCGTTGTAGAATTAGCCCTGGCATTGTATTATTAGCTCTAGCGTTGTAGAATTAGCCCTGGCGTTTTATTATTAGCCCTAGCGTTGTTGAATTAGCCCTGGCGTTGTATTATTAGCACTAGCGTTGTAGAATTAGCCCTGGCGTTGTAGAATTAGCCCTAGCGTTTTAGAATTAGCCCTAGCGTTGTAGAATTAGCCCTGGCGTTGTATTATTAGCCCTAGCGTTGTAGAATTAGCCCTGGCGTTGTAGAATTAGCCCTAGCGTTGTAGAATTAGCCATAGCGTTGTAGAATTAGCCCTAGCGTTGTTTTATTAGCCTAAACGTTGTAGAATTAGCCATGGCGTTGTATTATTAGCCCTAGCGTTGTAGAATATTAGCCCTAGCGTTGTATTGTTAGCCCTAACGTTGCAGAATTAGCCCTAGCGTTGTATTATTAGCCCTAGCGTTGTAGAATGAGCCCTAGCATTGTATTATTAGCACTAGTGTTGTAGAATTAGCCCTAAAGTTGTATTATTGCCCTGGCGTCGTAGACTTCGCTCTAGCGTTGTATTATTAGCCCAAGCGTTGTAGAATATTAGCCCTAGCGTTGTATTATTAGCCCTAGCGTTGTAGAATGAGCCCTAGCGTTGTAGAATGAGCCCTAGCGTTGTAGAATGAGCCCTAGCGTTGTAGAATGAGCCCTAGCGTTGTAGAATGAGCCCTAGCGTTGTAGAATGAGCTCAGCGCTGTAGAATTAACATTATCGTAAAATGTCTAGGCAAGAGACAATATTTCATCTCGACTGCCTCTTTGTCTTCTTCTTGTGTAAAAAGAAATATACAATTTTTGGTTCTCACTGACAGCCCCAATCACTGTCTTATGATGAAGTTGTAGAGTTCTCTTAATAGAGTTCTCTTAATAGAGTTCTCTTAATAGAGTTCTCTTAATCTTCTTCTTCTTTCCTCTTTCACTGATACCTAAAAGGTGTCGTGGTTTATATCATTTGTCGTTCTTGTGCTGCTCGAATTGTCTGAATTAGTGATTTTCCTTTGTTGTAACATGTCTCTGTCACTGCATCTATCCATCTTCTTCTGGGTCTTCCTCTTGGTCTTTTCCCATGCATTCTCGACAAGAACGCCCTTGATGGTGATAGGTGAGGATTCATTCTGACCAGGTGGCCAAACCATTTAAGTTGTTGTTGTTCTATATATTCTTGGCAGGGTTTTGTTCCTACCATTTTTCTTATGGTTTCATTTGGTATTCTATCTCTTCTTGTGTTGTTTGTTACTTTTCTCAAGCATCGCATCTCACATGTATTGATCTTTCTTAAATGTGATTTAGAAAGGGTCCATGTTTGACTGTCATAGCACAAAGTTGGTATGAAGATGCTATTTATCATTTGTTGTTTAGCTGGCATAGAAATGTTTGGATGTCTTAGCAATGGTGAAAGCTGGTATGTGACAGCATTTGCTTTTTGTATTCTCATGTCAATTTCTCTGTCTAGTTTTCCATCTTCTGTGAACATTGTGCCTAAATACTTGAATTCCTCTACTTGTTTTATTTCTTTGTCTTTGATCTTGATGTTTAATGGGTGTCTTAATTTGCTTATTCTTATAGCCTCTGTTTTTGCTGTGTTAATTTTCATACTGTAGTTTGTGCAGCTTTTATCTAGAGATGTTAAATGCTGTTGTAGCAGGTTTTCATCCTCGTATATTAGGCATTGGTCATCTGCGAAGAGTAGCTCATTGATGTTGGAGTTTTCTACCTCTATGTTATTATTTGATTTGTCCTTGTTGTTGGTTGTTTCCTGATTTATTTTGTCCATATATATGATGAAGAGGAGTGGTGAGAGGACACATCCTTGTCTTACTCCTGTTGTAACCTGAAACCATTCTGACAGACCTTCCGATGTTCTGACGGCACTTTGACTGTTTTTATATAGTGCTATTATATTTCTAGTAGTTGTCCTGCTACCCCGTATGTTTCTAAAGTTTGCCAAAGTTTGTTCCTGTCCACACGATCAAACGCTTTTTCCTGATCTATAAACACTATATTTAGGTTTCTGTCATATTCTATTGTTTTTTCACATAGTTGTATCAATGTAAATATAGCATCAGTACAGCTTTTGCCTTTTCTGAATCCGAATTGATTATTACTTAATTGAGGTTCTATTTGTATCTTACTCTCCTCTCTAATATTTTAGCAAACATTTTACCAACTTGACTCAATAGAGATATTCCTCTGTACATTTCACACTCCCTTTTACTTCCCTTATTCTTCCAAAATGTGACAATGATAGCTTTTTGCCAGTCGTCTGGGACTTTTCTTTCTTCCCAAGCCATATTGAATATGATAGTAAGCCAATCTATAGCTGTTTCCTTACAGGCTAGTAGCATTTCTGTTGTTATTCCATCTATACCAGCTGCTTTGTTCTTTTTATTCTGCTTCAAAGCCCATTCTACTTCTGCTTTAAGTATATTCGGTTCCTGTTCATCATACTGCCTATGTTTAAACTCTGTATTTCCGTTTGTATTTCCCTGGTTTAATAGTTCCTTAAAGTATTCTCTCTGTCTGATTATTATGTTTTTCCTGCTGCTGATTGGTCTACCGTTCTTGTCGTTTATTATAGTGGTTGGGTTATAATCATTATTTCTTACTCTCATTGCTTTTACACTTTTGAAAAATTCTCTGGGTTCTTCTCTACATGTTTTGCTAATTCTTCACCAGATGCTTTCCATGAGTCTGCTTTTGTTTGTTCTAGGATCTTTTTGCTATCATTTCTGGCTTGTCTATAGTGATTGTAGTCTTCTGTTGTTTTTGTCTTCTGCCACGTTTTATACTTTTCTTTCTTGTGTTTCACTGTTGATTTTACTACTTCATTCCACCATCTTGTAAGTTTCTTTCTGCTCTTTCCTATATTTTTCAGACCGCATTTCTCTTGTGTTGACTCTATTAGACCTTCTTTAAACTGTTTCCATGCTTCTTCTATGTTTGTAGGTTGTATTCGGGTTTGGTATTTGTTGGTTACGGATTCTTCTATTTCTTTTTGTATGTTTACATTCTTTATTGCTTTTAGATCGATTCTTTGTGCTTGAGGTCTTGTCATCTGTAGTTTCCTAACCCATTTTTTCTGCTATAGTAAAACAGTTCTGTTAATAGTTATGTTTAATTAAGTTAAGAGCCCTCGTCACGCCAAGTGGCGTATAGGGAATATGGTGTTAGTAACCCAGGATAGCGGGGTAGAGTTCTGCCCTACCAAAGGAGGAGTAAGACATCTCCTTTTCTCCGCTAGTCTTCGGGACACCCCTGGGCAAGGTGGAGCTCCCGTTTAACCCCCTATCAGGGTTATGTGAAGCCATTGGAGCAGGTGGTGGATGGTGTTGTGAGAGCAGCCGACAAATAGTGCCGGTTATGGTCTCCACATCGCGATGGCAGGCAGAGGATCTCATGTATAGAGACAATGGCTGCGATCTCCGACTAGTACAGTCACTGCCAGAAGGAAAGGAATGGCAAACTACCTTCTTATATTGCCTGGAATAATCATGACAAACCACAACTTTATATTTACAGCTAACGACGTTAATGGGGACTTCACAGACACCTCGCCCGGTAGGGAGCGTCATGTGCTACAGGTGACACCCGATCGTCATCATGCTACTGTATGCAAGATCAAAAATAAAGAGTTACTAGCAATAGGAACTTGGAACATTAGATCAGCATTCCAGGTTGGAAAACTAGAAAACATTAGTCAAGAAATGAAGAGAATGAAATTGAACATCTTGGGACTATGTGAAATGAGATGGACAGGGGCAGGATTATTACAACGCGACAGTGGAAATGTAATTTACTCTGGGGGAACCACACACGAAAGAGGAGTAGGCATCATGTTAGATAGAGAAAGAAGCAAAACAGTGAAAGGATTTTGGCCAGTATCAGACAGAATTCTGCTAGTAAAATTGAGAGGTAGACCAATGGATATTAACATAATTCAAGTTTATGCACCAACAAGTAATAGCGAAGAAGAAGACATTGACACTTTTTACGAGGAGCTAGAGGCGACCATGGAACAGTGTAAAACCCCAAGAAATAACTATTATATTAGGGGATTTCAATGCAAAGGTAGGAACAGCTAAAGTGCAAAATGTGACTGGGGGGCATGGCCTAGGAGAGACGAATGACAGAGGGGATAGATGATAGATTGGGCAAAGACACATGAAATGACTATAGGTAACACCTGGTTCAAACAACACCCTAGGCGACTATGGACATGGCAAAGCCCAGACAAAAAAGTACACAGTCAAATTGATTTTATACTGGTACAGAGAAGATTCAGGAATGGGCTAACATCGGTTAAAACAAGGCCAGGAGCAGATTGCAATAGTGACCATGTACCAGTAGTTGAAAAGATAAGAATAAAACTGCGGAAGGCACATAAATCACCAAGAAATATAAAATTAGAACTAGATATGCTAAGAGTAGATAAACAGATGAGTGATAAGTACAGCACGATAGTACAAAATAGATATAATACTGTTGAGAAAATACAGGACATCCAGGAACAGTGGGAAATGCTCAAACAATCGATTCAACAAACATCAAAAGAAGTAAAGCAGTGAATAAAAGAATCAACAAAAAGAAATGGATGACAGAAGAAATATTACAACTAATGGATGAAAGAAGAAAACATAAGAAAAAAGAACGGACATACAAAATATTGCACAAAGAGATCCAAAACAAGTGCAGAGAAGCAAAGGAAGGATGGTTAAAACAGAAATGTGAAGAAATGGAAAAACAACACAAGAAACATTCACAATTTATGTACAATAAGTAAAATGAATTAACAGGAAGAAAAGAAGTCAAAGTTTCAGGATGTGCGAAATCAAAGGAAGGAAATATAATAATGAGAAGACAACGGAAAGATGGACAGAATATATCAGTCAACTCTATGATGATGAAAGACCAGAATTAAACAATTCAAATGATGACACAGGACCACCAATAATGCAGAGTGAAGTGGAGGACGCAATTCAACACATGAAAAGAGACAAAGCTCCAGGTCCTGACAATATAACAATTGAAGAGATAAATGCATTAGGAGAGCTGGAGTACAAGTCATAACAAAATTACTCAATGACATATATAACACTGGACACATACCCGAAGATCTACTAAAATCTATCTTTGTAGCCATACCGAAGAAGTCAGGCGCCACTGATTGTGAAGACCATCGCACTATTAGTCTCATGAACCATATGACTAAAATATTACTAAGGATCATCATGAGACGTTTAAGAAACAAAATAAAAGCAGAAATAAGTGAGGAACAATGTGGATTTGTGGAAGGAAAGGGCACCAATAATGCAATATACATCTTAAGAACATTGATAGAAAGATCTATAGAGGTAAAGAAAGATCTATATATATATGCTTTATAGACTACACGAAAGGAATTTGATAAAGTAAAGCATGTGGAAATAATCAATATGCTGGAGAAATTAAACATTGATGGCAAGAATCTGCGAATCATAAAAAACGTGTACTGGCAACAAACAGCAGCTATACGAATTAACAACCAAACAGGACAATTCGCCCGTGCCGCTTTACTTTCCAAGAACAAAATCCGGTATCCATTTAAGGCTGGGTGAACCCGGAAGCCGTTGGTTGGGATCGAACCCTACCTCTTGTCCTTTGCAGTCCAGTTCACTAACCCTGAGCTATCGCGGCTCTCTTCTCTTAAAAGAGTTCTCCTGTCAGATGGAGCATTTTTCCTTCTCTGTTTTTGCATGTGCCCTGCGTGTTGTGAACCACGAGGCAATCAGATAGAGAAAGGAGGACTGTTTAGTCCAGAGTTAAGACGTCGAGCACTGGACAAGAAGGTCCCTGGTTCAATACCCACCACAGTCCAGAGTTAAGACGTCGAGCACTGGACAAGAAGGTCCCTGGTTCGATACCCACCACAGTCCAGAGTTAAGACGTCGAGCACTGGACAAGAAGGTCCCTGGTTCGATACCCACCACAGGCGGTGATCATTTTTTTTAAAAATCGAACCCGTGGTTTCTTCGACTCCCCTCGTCTCTGGGTAGTGAGATTCGATATCCAGCCCCCCTGGGACAACTGGCACAAAACAGGAGGTCCCGTGTGCACTCGCGCACGTTAAAGAACCATTGGCAGTTAACAACGGAAAAATAGGAAGCAACATAAATAGCTGCTGCGATGGAAACAATTATGAAGTAAATCTATTCCTCCGAAGTCGGATGTGTTGGGCCAAAAAAAAGCGTAGATATCGCGAAACTGTCGTAAACTAGCGACCCAGCCCATCCATGCCAACTTAACTTGTGAACGCAAAGAAGAATAAAAATAAGCAGAAAAATGCTAGAACTAAGATATATATTGTAACAACTGGGAAAATTGAGGGACGAAAAGATTGAAGGAACCAAAGAGAAGAGATACTAGACAGCTTAAGATAGTGGCTTGGCAGAAGGTCAACAACAGAAAGTATAAATAACTGTCAAGATCGGAAGTTGTGGAGAGACACAATCATCTACGCCAGCAGGGATAGCATTTGATGGTGATGATAGCAGAATTGTACTCAGTCATGCTTCCGAACAGAGAAAACCTACCAAAACTACTAAAATATCTTCAACAAACAGCCGTGTGAAGTAAGATCAGATTAACTCTCTATATGTTATGAAGCATTGACCCTGTAGTGAGATAACTTAAAGTTGGCTACTCGTATACAACAAAGTTACAACAAACTAACCACAGCGAGATCAGGAGAGCTTGGTTACAAATATAATTTTGAGAATATGAACTAATTACACAAAGATAGAAGAATTCGAGGATGGAAGGAAGGAATATACGACATAATAAAACAATACAGTATCTCTATGTATCAACTCACAGAAAGTGTCCTTCATAGAAACATATCATTGACTTCAGCGCCCGACGCCTACGGGCAAAAATTAGAATAGGATACAAGAAGAAAGAAAGACACAGAGATAAGGAAAACGTCATTAAAAATACAACTTCATGATTTGTAACTAATATCAGGAGATCAGAAAAACTTGATTATAAATATAATTTGAGGATGTTAGCGAGCTACAGAGAGATCAACAATTTTGATTATAAATACAAATTAAGGAAACGAACTAACGACAGAGATCACGGAAACTTGATTATAAATACAACTTGATTATATTAACAACAGAGAGATCATGAGAGCGTCGTTATAAATACAACTTGATGATCTTAATTAACAACAGAGAGATCATGAAAGCGTCGTTATAAATACAACTCGATGATCTTAACTAACAACAGAGAGATCATGAAAGCGTCGTTATAAATACAACTTGATGATCTTAACTAACAACAGAGAGATCAGGAAAGATTTATAACAAATACAGTTTTAAAAAAAAAAGCGAAGTAGCTATAAAGCGATTAGCAAAATGTGATCAGAAAGACGGAACGAGAAACAAGAAAGAATGGTTAGATCGCTGTAGACAGAAACGTCATTACCACAAAGGTAGGTTAGAAGAGAAGTGTGTCCTACTATTTATTTACAACCCTCTAATAAATGATCCGAATTCCGAGCTGACTCCACCGAGTGGTTGAAAGGGAACGAGGTGAGTCAACAGTTAGGTTGACAAGGTAATCACAAACAATCAGTCAAGTTAATGAGAGTAGTCTAGCTACTAATTCTCTTTGACGCTACTTCAACTTTGTAACAAGCGCAGTTCACAACGAGGAACATTCTACGCTTAATGAGGTGGCATGAAAGGAACACGATTATCACTGTCTTCGTCAAGTAATATAACTATTAGGCTAGGTCGTCATCATGCTCGTGTACAGTTTATGTCTCTAGAATTGTTATCTTCTACTGCTGCAGTAGCTCGACGGCTATTTCTTATCATTTCATAGACTAAAAGTGGCGTTTAAATGGTTTTTCTTGTACAACAAACTGCAATGTTTGCGTCTTCTCAACAAAGACATTAGTCTTGTGATATACAACAATCTGGGATGTTTGTGTCTTCTCAACCAGCACATTAGTCTTGTGACATACAACAATGTGCGATGTTTGTGTCTTCAACCAGCACATTACTCTTGTGACATACAACAATGTACGATGTTTGTGTCTTCAACCAGCACATTACTCTTGTGACATACAACAATGTACGATGTTTGTGTCTTCAACCAGCACATTACTCTTGTGATATACAACAATCTGCGATGTTTGCACCTTCAACGAGCACATTAGTCTTGTGATATACAACAATCTGCGATGTTTGCACCTTCAACGAGCACATTAGTCTTGTGATATACAACAATCTGCGATGTTTGCACCTTCAACCAGCACATTACTCTTGTGATATACAACAATGTGCGATGTTTGTGTCTACAACCAGCACATTAGTTTTGTGACATACAACAATGTGCTATGTTTGCGTCTTCAACCAGCACATTACTCTTGTGATATACAACAATGTGCGATGTTTGCACCTTCAACCAGCACATTACTCTTGTGATATACAACAATGTGCGATGTTTGCACCTTCAACCAGCACATTACTCTTGTGATATACAACAATCTGCGATGTTTGCACCTTCAACCAGCACATTACTCTTGTGATATACAACAATGTGCGATGTTTGCACCTTCAACCAGCACATTACTCTTGTGATATACAACAATCTGCGATGTTTGCACCTTCAACCAGCACATTACTCTTGTGATATACAACAATGTGCGATGTTTGCACCTTCAACCAGCACATTACTCTTGTGATATACAACAATGTGCGATGTTTGCACCTTCAACCAGCACATTACTCTTGTGATATACAACAATGTGCGATGTTTGCACCTTCAACCAGCACATTACTCTTGTGATATACAACAATGTGCGATGTTTGCACCTTCAACCAGCACATTACTCTTGTGATATACAACAATGTGCGATGTTTGCACCTTCAACCAGCACATTACTCTTGTGATATACAACAATGTGCGATGTTTGCACCTTCAACCAGCACATTACTCTTGTGATATACAACAATGTGCGATGTTTGCACCTTCAACCAGCACATTAGTTTTGTGATATACAACAATGTGCGATGTTTGCACCTTCAACCAGCACATTACTCTTGTGATATACAACAATGTGCGATGTTTGCACCTTCAACCAGCACATTACTCTTGTGATATACAACAATGTGCGATGTTTGCACCTTCAACCAGCACATTAGTTTTGTGATATACAACAATGTGCGATGTTTGCACCTTCAACCAGCACATTACTCTTGTGATATACAACAATGTGCGATGTTTGCACCTTCAACCAGCACATTACTCTTGTGATATACAACAATGTGCGATGTTTGCACCTTCAACCAGCACATTACTCTTGTGATATACAACAATGTGCGATGTTTGCACCTTCAACCAGCACATTACTCTTGTGATATACAACAATCTGCGATGTTTGCACCTTCAACCAGCACATTACTCTTGTGATATACAACAATCTACAACGTATACGCCTTCACCCCCACATTCTCCTTCAGTATATATTCTCCACCCTTACTTGCTTCAACAAACTGATGAATCTCTTACCATAGTCACTGCTTGCAGGTGGAGCATGCTTTTGATCGGGTCTTATTGCTGGTCCTAATTCAGACAGTCAGCTATGGGTCACCGAACACTTTCAGCCCGGGGAAATGTTCGCCTACTTGACCCCAGTAATTATTCTTTCTACAGTGAAATTCGTTTAAAAAATTTTTTTTAAACATCTTTTTAAAACATCTTTTTAAAACATCTTTTTAGTGCTTGAGGCTGGAAGACAGAAAAGCGAGTGGAATGAATGGGAGAGGGTGAGACAGAAAAGAAGGGGGGGGGGGGAGATTATAAATAAAAAGCTTACATGTTTAATGAGAGGGTTGTACCTGAACTTCAGGCACAAGGTTGTCCGTGGTTATTGCTATCTGACTATCACGAATGCATTGTATGTTTTCTAAATTTGCGCCAGTTAATCAATGTCTTGCTTTTGTGTTACTTTTTTATTTATTCATTATTTTTTTAATCTCTCAGATCAAGCACAAGAGCCGGTCAAAACAGTTTGGCGGGCTGGTTCTGACCCTCGGGCCGTAGGTTGCCCACCTCTGATCTAATTGTACCTCTTTTCATTAAAGTAAAGGATATTCCACAAACATCATGCCACACAGTTGTTTGCCATGGCTACTTTAGTTGTTTTGCTCAAGTGTATCTTTCCAGAAAGAAAAAAAAAAAAAAAAAAACCCACTCTTCAAATTATCCATTCAGTGCGATTAGAAGAGGCCGTAATATACAAAATTAACAAACAACACTTTTGTGATTAAAAATGGAATCTCGGACATCTGGATCTCTCATAGGTGCCCATCTTTGATCCTTTTGTTACGAGCATTAACTAGTAAACAAATGATGATGGTTATGGTTAGTCGAAAGCCCTGTTATCACTGCAAACGAATGAAAATTCTCAATTGCTCAACCAACATTTCTTTGTTTGGATCCTTCAATGCGAGGAATTTTAATTCCGATGATTCCACTGGCAAGGGAGATTGAGCAATTATGAATATTAATTCGATTGTGGTGATACCGGGGTGTTGGACTAACCGTAACCATGACCATTTCACATTACTACCTTACAGCATTTATAAGGAGGGAGCCAGTGCTTCTCCTAGGTTCCACTACCTTGCTCACCTTATTGAACCTGTACCCATTTTTTTACGTTTATGGACAGGAGAGTATCAAACTTGAATCGAACCCTAGATTATATCATCGCTAAGCCAGAACTTCACCACTGTGCTACTGTACGGTCACAAACACATCTGTTTGTTCATGCTACTTTAGTAATCTTGCTGATTATTTCAAAACTTAAACACAAACTTGAGTATAATTCTGCTTTGAGTCATTCAAATTGATCACAACAGAAACCGTTAACGTAAATAGCTACAATATTTGTAGTTTAATTATGATTCGTTGATACCAAAAAGGGTCAGATTATTCAAAACTTTGAAATAATCTTCTTCTTCTTCTGCTTACATCAAAATTTTGAAATAATCTTCTTCTTCTGCTGCTTACATCAAAATTTTGAAATAATCTTCTTTCTCTTCTTCTGCTTACATCAAAATTTTGAAATAATAATCCTTCTTCTTTCTCTTCTTCTGCTTACATCAAAATTTTGAAATAATCTTCTTTCTCTTCTTCTGCTTACATCAAAATTTTGAAATAATCTTCTTTCTCTTCTTCTGCTTACATCAAAATTTTGAAATAATCTTCTTTCTCTTCTTCTGCTTACATCAAAATTTTGAAATAATAATCTTCTTCTTTCTCTTCTTCTGCTGCTTACATCAAAATTTTGAAATAATAATCTTCTTCTTTCTCTTCTTCTGCTTACATCAAAATTTTGAAATAATCTTCTTTCTCTTCTTCTGCTTACATCAAAATTTTGAAATAATAATCTTCTTCTTTCTCTTCTTCTGCTTACATCAAAATTTTGAAATAATAATCTTCTTCTTTCTCTTCTTCTGCTTACATCAAAATTTTGAAATAATCTTCTTTCTCTTCTTCTGCTTACATTAAAATTTTGAAATAATCTTCTTTCTCTTCTTCTGCTTACATCAAAATTTTGAAATAATAATCTTCTTCTTTCTCTTCTGCTGCTTACATCAAAATTTTGAAATAATAATCTTCTTCTTTCTCTTCTTCTGCTTACATCAAAATTTTGAAATAATCTTCTTTCTCTTCTTCTGCTTACATCAAAATTTTGAAATAATCTTCTTTCTCTTCTTCTGCTTACATCAAAATTTTGAAATAATCTATCTTCTTCTTTCTCTTCTTCTGCTGCTTACATAAAAATTTTGAAATAATAATCTTCTTCTTTCTCTTCTTCTGCTTACATCAAATTTTGAAATAATAATCTTCTTCTTTCTCTTCTTCTGCTTACATCAAAATTTTGAAATAATAATCTTCTTCTTTCTCTTCTTCTGCTTACATCAAAATTTTGAAATAATAATCTTCTTCTTTCTCTTCTTCTGCTTACATCAAAATTTGAAATAATAATCTTCTTCTTTCTCTTCTTCTGCTTACATCAAAATTTTGAAATAATCTTCTTTCTCTTCTTCTGCTTACATCAAAATTTTGAAATAATAATCTTCTTCTTTCTCTTCTTCTGCTGCTTACATAAAAATTTTGAAATAATAATCTTCTTCTTTCTCTTCTTCTGCTTACATCAAAATTTTGAAATAATCTTCTTTCTCTTCTTCTGCTTACATAAAAATTTTGAAATAATAATCTTCTTCTTTCTCTTCTTCTGCTTACATCAAAATTTTGAAATAATAATCTTCTTCTTTCTCTTCTTCTGCTTACATCAAAATTTTGAAATAATCTTCTTTCTCTTCTTCTGCTTACATCAAAATTTTGAAATAATTCTTCTCATGAACAGTATCCAGCTAAAGTATAAAGAAGTAGAAGTGTGGTTTTACAGAAGAATGTTGAGAATACCATGACAGCTAAGAAGAGTAATTAAGATGTTCTGAAAGAGGTCAAAGCAAAAAGAGAGCTAATTCCCAATATTAGGAAGAAACAAGCATCATTTTTTGGCCATGTAATGCGAAGAGAACAACTGAAATATATTGTGACGACTGGGAAAATTGAGGGATGAAGAGATAGAGGGAAGCAAAGAGAAAAGATACCAGACAGCTTAAGAGAATGGTTTGGCAGAAGGTCAACAAAAGAATGATAAATATCTGACGAGATAGAAAATTGTGGAGAGACATGATCACCTACGCCAGAAGCCACGATGCTTGATGATAAAGAAGGCCTAAAAATTAACTGTTCTAGAATATCCATATCTTGGTAAAGAGTCACAAATTGGAATCACCCCAATATAATACCAATCTCAAGAATGTGTGGTATGTAGTTTCTTCAAGACATTTTCATTCATAAATTAGCAAGATTTTGAGTTTAAAACTAAAATATCCACTTTGAGGTTAAGGCCAGCAGCTGTGAAAAAGACAATGACAGTTTCCTACGGATGTTGGCACAATATAGGATATTGCTGAAATATGCATGTCCTTATTTTTTTCTGAAAACTCCTGCAGGACAGGGAAAATGACGAAGAAAGAAACACGATAATCCACAAAGACAAGATGGCAAACAGGCCAACGACCTTGATTTTGACGTCATCAGAACAGACAAAAACCAGACTTACAAAAAACTCCTATAACAAAAGAAATAAAAATGTATCCATTAGTGAATGCCCTATTTTTTTCTGCTGGCTTAGAAAATTTAATGAGGGACTGGGATCCATGCCACATTCTAAGTGCCTGTCGCCGCGCAGTACACATGTTTAGAGAGTTGTATTTTATAACAGGATTTTTTTTATTCGCTATTCTAATTTAAATTGAACTGTTATCCCTCAGTGTGATAAACAAGAGCTTTCTTTCTTTCTCTCTTTGTTTGTTTGTTTGCTTTTTTCTTTCTTTTTTCTTTTACATTAATTTACTTTCTGTTTCTTTATACTTTAAAAAAAAAAGTATTCTGACAACACATCTTTTCAAAGACATCCGCTCGATCTGTTTTATGAGGTTTGCTCTTTGCTGTGTGGGTCCTCTTTAGTTACTTTTTGTTTTATCTCGTGACCAAACATTTAATTTCCTGTTTATTTATTTACCCGTGGAAGTGTCTCTTCACTGCCATCTCAGTTATTTACTGATAATTTTGTCTCTGTGGGTAGCTCTTACGATGCGGCTGACACGTTCAATATCAGTGGTCGTGGACATCACTGCTGAGGGTTGAGGAGGCTTTTTCCTTCCTTCCTCTCTCCTCTTTCCTTCCTTCCTTCCTTCCTTCCTCCCTTCCTCCCTCCATCCCTTCCTTCCTTCCTTCCTTCCTTCCTTCCTTCCTTCCTTCCTTCCTTCCTTCCTTCCTTCCTTCCTTCCTTCCTTCCTTCCTTCCTTCCTTCCTTCCTCCCTTCCTTCCTTCCTTCCTTCCTTCCTTCCTTCCTTCTATTTTTCTTTCTAGGGTAGACCCGATGACAACTAAAGAAATTGTTCACTACGTCATCCGTCCTTAGAAGGACGTTAAGTGGGCCTAGATGCGTTGTTTTTAGATTTCAGTAGAACTGTGATATTTGCCCATTTCAGCCCAGTGCATCCGACTTAAGGACGGTATTTTTTAGTACCAGGTTGCCTTCCCTCTGTGATCTCTGCTCGCTTGGTCAGACTAGACTGGTTTGTCTGTTCTAGCGGCACCGGGAAGATGTGGAATGGGGTCGGGATGGTTCTGATTCACCAATCCTGGCGCAATCATCTGTCAGCTATGAGTCGCTTCCAGCTTCCAGCACTGCTGCCGTCAAGCGTTTTGCCTCCAAGAAGGAGTTTAATCACTTGATCACACGTTGTCCAATTTTATTTTAATGAAGCAATTCACAAACATTTTTAACCATTTCATCTCTTGCAGACGTTTCCTGACATCAACTACATCATCTTCAGTTACATCCACAGACGGAATGTTAAGCATAAATCAGAATACTACAGGGCAGACGAGGCAGAGGCAGACCAATACTAAAGTGGACAGATGATATTAGAAGTTTGATAGATGACCCTGTAACAACGAGCATTATCAAGACAAGAGATTGAGTAAAATGGTGCTTCATGGTAGCCAACCTTTGATGTGGAGACGGCACTCAATGAATAAATGACGCTCCATGGTAGCCAACCTTTGATGTGGAGACGGCACCCAATGAATAAATGACGCTCCATGGTAGCCAACCTTTGATGTGGAGACGGCACCCAATGAATAAATGACGCTCCATGGTAGCCAACCTTTGATGTGGAGACGGCACCCAATGAATAAATGACGTTCCATGGTAGCCAACCTTTGATGTGGAGACGGCACCCAATAAATGAATGACACTCCATAGTAGCCAACCTTTGATGTGGAGACGGCACCCAATGAATGAATGACGCTCCATGGTAGCCAACCTCCGATGTGGAGACGGCACCCAATGAATGAACGGCGCTCCATGGTAGCCAACCTTAGATTTGGAGACGGCACCCAATGAATGAACGGCGCTCCATGGTAGCCAACCTCCGATGTGGAGACGGCACCGAATGAATGAACGGCGCTCCATGGTAGCCAACGTTTGATGTGGAGACGGCACCCAATGAATGACGCTCCATGGTAGCCAACCTTTGATGTGGAGACGGCACCCAATGAATGACGCTCCATGGTAGCCAACCTTTGATGTGGAGACGGCACCCAATGAATGACGCTCCATGGTAGCCAACCTTTGATGTGGAGACGGCACCCAATGAATGAACGGCGCTCCATGGTAGCCAACCTTTGATGTGGAGACGGCACCCAATGAATGACGCTCCATGGTAGCCAACCTTTGATGTGGAGACGGCACCCAATGAATGAACGGCGCTCCATGGTAGCCAACCTTTGATGTGGAGACGGCACCAATGAATGGCGCTCCATGGTAGCCAACCTTTGATGTGGAGACGGCACCCAGTGAATGAAGGAAGAAAGCAGTTCCACAATTGTCAAGGCACATTAACTAGACCGTATTTACACAGCACGGAACAATGCAACTCGCTTGCCGACATAGACAAGCAGACATCTCACCTTGTTAACAATGGAACCATTTGATTGAAATGTTTCGTTTGTCAGAAACAAAATTCAGCTTGAAATAAGTACGACGGCTTTTCCTAGAAAAGAATTAAACTGCCTGGCGTAGTTCACTCATTGATAATCCAAGCAGACAGGCATTGGATATCACGTCTCACCACAACCCTTGTACTTGTGCGTGGCACAACTTCAGTCTTGATATTTTCCCGTGCCGTCCGCTAAAACATTCAGCATCGTTTCCTTACGACTACTTCTAACGTTCCGACCTTTTATTTCTCATGTTGTTACTACGTTGTTGAGTTATTTGTGGGTTATCGTTATTGCACTCCCAACATGCCAATAGGTGAACAGATCCGCTCCTCAGCAAGTCCCGCAGCTTCCAGCGACTGACGACTCCAGGTCTGTGTTGGTTGATTAGTCCTTTTACACGTCCACTAAGTTTCTCGTTTCTAGTTGTGCCCATTTTCATCCAAAAGAGTGACGTGGACTCATGGTTGTCGAAGCCCAGTGCCCTTCCCTAATCTCGAAGGCCATTAATGACGTTCACCATATTCATTGATGACCGCCTTCGACGACGGCACAGCTAGCCAGCCTATCCGCTTTTTAATTTCCTCGTAATTGTTAATAAGTACTCATATCCGCCTCTTCTTCACACGTACCCCATTAATCTGGACTGCCTGTTCCTAATTTATTTCATAATCTCCTCTCTTCATCTGCCTCTTTTAGTACATCCTCATTCAATTATTTGGTTCTCCACGGTACCGTTCGTATTCCTCTGAAAAAAAGAAAACAAAAAAGACTCGTACTTCTTAGCTGATTCTATCTGACTTTTCTACCTCTTGTCCATGATTCGCAGCCATAAAGCCTGACGCAATTCTAGCAACTTACTCAATGACAACTTAATCAATGACGAAAACGTAATCAATTACAACTTAATTAATGACGGCAACTTAATCAATGACAACTTAATTAATGACGGCAACTTAACCAATGACAACTTAATCAACGACAACAACTTAATCAATGACAACTTAATCAACGACAACAACTTAATCAATGACAACTTAATCAACGACAACAACTTAACCAATGACAACAACTTAATCAACGACAACAACTCAACCAATAACAACTCAATCACTCATTCAAACTTCCGATATCAAATCCTAAAAATGGTTCTGTAGTTGTTCTACTTCTCAGCTTTCACCCGTTATTTGGGCGTAGATACGTTATGTCGCTACATTACGACAAAGCCTCGGTATCTGCGCCTTTCTGTGCCGACGATGATCTCAATACTTACAGACTTGTTAGATGTCAGTCGAGAGCTATCCGGCGACTGAACCAAACTGAAACATGAAACGACTTGCCAAATTTTACTGTTTTATTCTGGATACGTTTGTTTGTATTTTACGAATGAATTTAAATACATTTTACACCTGTGTTTGTTTACATGGTTATTGGGTTTGTTTTTTTATTACAATTTTCTCAAAATTTCATGATTTAGTTTTAGCAAAAATCGCATAGTTGCCAGAACAGAGAAACATTTCTTCTTATTTTCAAAATGATCAAATCAAAACAAACAAAAATAAATTCAGGAATTTCTGGAAAAATATCATCACCGAGCCATGAAGGTGACACCAAGACAAGAGTGAAGGAAGAAAGTCAACACGTTAATAAGCAATAAATATGAAATATAACAGAAAAAAACACAGGAATTGTCATGCGGTGAACTCACGAGGGCAGGTAACATAAAGAACATCGGCACTGGGTGGTGAAGAGGTAAGGCGTTGGCATCAGGGCAGGAAGGTTCCAGGTTCCGCCATTGGCGGTGGGAAAGTTTCAAAAATGAATCTTTGGTTTCGTGGTGGCGTTAACCTCCCATAGTCTCTAGGTAGTGAGATCTGATGTCTAGCCCACTCTGGGTAGTGAGATCTGATGTCTAGCCACCTCTTGGTAGTAAGATCTGATGTCTAGCCGTCTCTGGGTAGTGAGATCTGATGTCTAGCCATCTCTGGTTAGTGAGATCTCATGACTAGCCCTCTCTGGGTAGTGAGATCTGGTGTCTAGCCCTCTCTGGGTAGTCAGATCTGATGCCTAGCCATCTCTGGTTAGTGAGATCTGATGTCTAGCCCTCTATGGGTAGTGAGATCCAATGTCTAGCCCTATCTGGGTAGTGAGATCTAATGTCTAGCCCTCTCTGGGTAGTGAGATCTGATGTCTAGCCCTCTCTGGGTAGTGAGATCTGATGTCTAGCCCTCTATGGGTAGTGAGATCTGATGTCTAGCCCTCTATGGGTAGTGAGATCTGATGTCTAGCCCTCTCTGCGTAGTGAGATCTGATGTCTAGCCCTCTATGGGTAGTGAGATCTGATGTCTAGCCCTATCTGGGTAGTGAGATCTAATGTCTAGCCCTCTCTGGGTAGTGAGATCTGATGTCTAGCCCTCTATGGGTAGTGAGATCTGATGTCTAGCCCTCTATGGGTAGTGAGATCTGATGTCTAGCCCTCTCTGCGTAGTGAGATCTGATGTCTAGCCCTCTATGGGTAGTGAGATCTGATGTCTAGCCTTCTCTGGGTAGCGAGATCTGATGTCTAGCCCTCTATGGGTAGTGAGATCTGATGTCTAGCCACCTCTTGGTAGTAAGATCTGATGTCTAGCCGTCTCTGGGTAGTGAGATCTGATGTCTAGCCATTTCTGGTTAGTGAGATCTCATGACTAGCCCTCTCTGGGTAGTGAGATCTGGTGTCTAGCCCTCTCTGGGTAGTCAGATCTGATGCCTAGCCATCTCTGGTTAGTGAGATCTGATGTCTAGCCCTCTATGGGTAGTGAGATCCAATGTCTAGCCCTATCTGGGTAGTGAGATCTAATGTCTAGCCCTCTCTGGGTAGTGAGATCTGATGTCTAGCCCTCTCTGGGTAGTGAGATCTGATGTCTAGCCCTCTATGGGTAGTGAGATCTGATGTCTAGCCCTCTATGGGTAGTGAGATCTGATGTCTAGCCCTCTCTGCGTAGTGAGATCTGATGTCTAGCCCTCTATGGGTAGTGAGATCTGATGTCTAGCCCTATCTGGGTAGTGAGATCTAATGTCTAGCCCTCTCTGGGTAGTGAGATCTGATGTCTAGCCCTCTCTGGGTAGTGAGATCTGATGTCTAGCCCTCTATGGGTAGTGAGATCTGATGTCTAGCCCTCTATGGGTAGTGAGATCTGATGTCTAGCCCTCTCTGCGTAGTGAGATCTGATGTGTAGCCCTCTATGGGTAGTGAGATCTGATGTCTAGCCTTCTCTGGGTAGCGAGATCTGATGTCTAGCCCTCTATGGGTAGTGAGATCTGATGTCTAGCCTTCTCTGGGTAGCGAGATCTGATGTCTAGCCCTCTATGGGTAGTGAGATCCAATGTCTAGCCCTCTATGGGTAGTGAGATCTGATGTCTAGCCCTCTCTGGGTAGTGAGATCTGGTGTCTAGCCCTCTCTGCGTATTGAGATCTGATGTCTAGCCCTCTCTGTGTAGTGAGATCTGATGTCTAGCCCTCTATGGGTAGTGAGATCTGATGTCTAGCCCTCTATGGGTAGTGAGATCTGATGTCTAGTCCTCTATGGGTAGTGAGATCTGATGTCTAGCCCTCTATGGGTAGTGAGATCTGATGTCTAGCCTTCTCTGGGTAACGAGATCTGATGTCTAGCCCTCTATGGTAGTGAGATCCAATGTCTAGCCCTATCTTGGTAGTGAGATCTAATGTCTAGCCCTATCTGGGTAGTGAGATCTAATGTCTAGCCCTCTCTGGGTAGTGAGATCTAATGTCTAGCCCTATCTGGGTAGTGAGATCCAATGTCTAGCCCTATCTGGGTAGTGAGATCTAATGTCTAGCCCTATCTGGGTAGTGAGATCTAATGTCTAGCCCTATCTGGGTAGTGAGATCTAATGTCCAGCCCTATCTGGGTAGTGAGATCTAATGTCTAGCCCTATCTGGGTAGTGAGATCTAATGTCCAGCCCTATCTGGGTAGTGAGATCTAATGTCTAACCTTCTCTGGGTAGTGGGATCTAATGTTTAGCCTTCTCTGTGTAGTGAGATCTGATGTCTAGCCCTCTCTGGGTAGTGAAATATGATGTCTAGCCGTCTCTGGTTTGTGAGATCTGATGTTTAGCTCTCTCTGTATAGTGAGATCTGATCTCTAACCTCCTCTGATAACGCGGGATCTAATGTCTAGCCCTCTCTGGTTAGTGAGATCTGATGTTTAGCCTTCTCTGTATAGTGAGATCTGATCTCTAACCTTCTCTGATAACGCGAGATCTAATGTCTAGCCCTCTCTGGTTAGTGAGATATGATGTCTAACCTCCTCCGATTACGCGAGATCTAATCTCTAGCACTCTCTGGGTACATTAGACATATCTGATGTCTAGCCCTCTCTGGGTAGTGAGATTTGATGTCTAGCCCTCTCTGGGTAATGAGATCTGATGTCTAGCCTTCTCTGGGTAGTGAGATCTGATGTCGAGCCCTCTCAGAGTAGTGAGATCTGATGTCTAACCTCCTCTGAAAACGTGAGATCTAATGTATAGCCCTTTCTGGGTAGTCAACTGCGATCTGATGTCTAGTCCTCTCTGGGTAGAGAGATCTGATGTCTAGTCCTCTCTGTGTAATGAGATCTGATATCTAGCCATCTTTGGGTAGTGAGATCGAATGTCTAGCCCTCTCTGAGTAGTGAGATATGATGCCTAACCCTCTCTGGGTTGTCAGATCTGATGTCTAGCCGTCTCTGGTTTGTGAGATCTGATGTCTAGCCCTCTCTGGGTAGTGAGATCTGATGTCTAGCCCTCTCTGGATAGTGAGATCTGATCTCTAACCTCCTCTGATAACGTGAGATCTATTGTCTAGCCCTCTCTGGTTAGTAAGATCTGATGTTTAGCCATCTCTCGGTAGTGAGATCTGATGTCTAACCTCCTCCGATAACGTGAGATCTAATCTCTAGCACTCTCTGGGTAGTCAGATCTGATGTCTAACCCTCTCTGGGTTGTCAGATCTGATGTCTAGCCGTCTCTGGTTTGTGAGATCTGATGTCTAGCCCTCTCTGGGTAGTGAGATTTGATGTCTAGCCCTCTCTGGGTAATGAGATCTGATGTCTAGCCCTCTCTGGGTAGTGAGATCTGATGTCTAGCCCTCTCTGGGTAGTGGGATCTGATGTGTAGCCCTTTCAGGGTAGTGATATCTGATGTCAACCTCCTTAAAAACGTGAGATCTAATGTATAACCCTCTCTGGGTAGTCAACGGCGATCTGATGTCTAGTCCTCTCTGGGTAGAGAGATCTGATGTCTAGCCCTCTCTTTGGGTAATGAGATATGATGTCTAGCCTTTTCTGGGTAGTAAGATCTGATGTCTAGCCCTCTCTGGGTATTCAGATCTGATGCTTAGCCCTCTCTATGTAGTGAGGTGTGATGTCTAGTCCCCTCTCGGTAGTAAGATTCAATGTCTATCCTCCCCTGGGTATTGAGATCTGACGTCTAGCCCTCTCTGATGGCTGCGAAAAATCAGGAGATCTCCTGTGCACTTCCGCACGTTAAAGAATCACTGGCAGTTAAATGTTGAAAAGATTGTGCTAACAAAAATAGCTGATTTATTGTAGATTAGTCAGTAACCGTGTATGCCCCCTCATCAGTAGACAAATTAGTGATAGTTAGTGCCCTCACATATGTAGACCAATCAGTGCCCTCACATATGTAGACCAGTCAGTGCCCTCACATATGTAGACCAGTCAGTGATAGTTCGTGAAATCACATCTGTAGACTAGTCAGTGATAGATCGTGAAATCGCATCTGTAGACCAGTCACCGAGAGTTTGTGCCCTCACATCTGTAGACCAGTCACCGAGAGTTTGTGCCCTCACATCTGTAGACCAGTCACCGAGAGTTTGTGCCCTCACATCTGTAGACCAGTCACCGAGAGTTTGTGCCCTCACATCTGTAGACTAGTCAGTGAGAGTTTGTGCCCTCACATCTGTAGACCAGTCAGTAAGAGTTTGTTGCTTCACATCTGTAGACCAGTCAGTGAGAGTTTGTGCCTTCACATCTGTAGACCAGTCAGTGAGAGTTTGTGCCCTCACATCTGTAGACCAGTCAGTGAGAGTTTGTGCCCTCACATCTGTAGACCAGTCAGCGATAGTCCGTGCCATCACATCTGTAGACCAATCACCAAGAGTGTGTGACCTCACATCTGTAGACCAGTCACCGAAAGTTTGTGCCCTCACATCTGTAGACCAGTCACCGAAAGTTTGTACCCTCACATCTGTAGACCAGTCACCGAGAGTTTGTACCCTCACATCTGTAGACCAGTCACCAAGAGTGTGTGACCTCACATCTGTAGACCAGTCACCGAGAGTTTGTGACCTCACATCTGTAGACCAGTCACCGAGAGTTTGTACCCTCACATCTGTAGACCAGTCACCGAGAGTTTGTGCCCTCACATCTGTAGACCAGTCACCGAGAGTTTGTACCCTCACATCTGTAGACCAGTCACCGAAAGTTTGTGCCCTCACATCTGTAGACCAGTCAGCCAGGTTTGTGACCTCACATCTGTAGATCAGTCACCGAGAGTGTGTGCCCTCACATCTGTAGACCAGTCACCGAGAGTTTGTGTCCTCACATCTGTAGATCAGTCAGCCAGGGTTTGTGCCCTCACATCTGTAGACCAATCACCAAGAGTCTGTGACCTCACATCTGTAGACCAGTCAGCCAGAGTTTGTGTCCTCACATCTGTAGACCAGTCAGCCAGAGTTTGTACCCTCACATCTGTAGACCAGTCACCGAAAGTTTGTGCCCTCACATCTGTAGACCAGTCACCGAAAGTTTGTGTCCTCAAATCTGTAGACCAATCACCAAGATTTTGTGACCTCACATCTGTAGACCAGTCACCGAGAGTTTGTGTCCTCACATCTGTAGACCAGTCACCGAGAGTTTGTGTCCTCACATCTGTAGACCAGTCACCGAGAGTATGTGCCCTCACATCTGTAGACTAGTCACCGAGAGTTTGTGTCCTCACATCTGTAGACCAGTCACCGAGAGTTTGTGTCCTCACATCTGTAGACCAGTCACCGAGAGTTTGTGTCCTCACATCTGTAGACCAGTCAGCCAGAGTTTGTGTCCTCACATCTGTAGACCAGTCACCGAGAGTTTGTGTCCTCACATCTGTAGACCAGTCAGCCAGAGTTTGTGTCCTCACATCTGTAGACCAGTCAGCCAGAGTTTGTGTCCTCACATCTGTAGACCAGTCAGCCAGAGTTTGTGTCCTCACATCTGTAGACCAGTCAGCCAGAGTTTGTACCCTCACATCTGTAGACCAGTCAGCCAGAGTTTGTGTCCTCACATCTGTAGACCAGTCACCGAGAGTTTGTGTCCTCACATCTGTAGACCAGTCAGCCAGAGTTTGTGTCCTCACATCTGTAGACCAGTCAGCCAGAGTTTGTGTCCTCACATCTGTAGACCAGTCACCGAAAGTCCGTGCCCTCACATCTGTTGACCAGTCACCGATAGTTCGTGCCCCTATATCTATAGACCTAGTCAGTGATAGTCCGTGCCCTCACATAAAACATCAACAGACCTCTGATTCTATTTACTTCTACAAGACAACTGCTCGCAGCCAATTCTTGAATCTTCCGTAACTATTTTTACAAAACATAACTGGAACACGCAACACGTATTAATTATCAATTTCCTTATGCATGAGCTAATCTACAACTCCTAAAACGTTCGCTTAATCACCTCATTATTTTCACAAGATGTTTCCAAATGCAGCCAGTGCCAAATGAGGTGGTAAACAGCAAGATATGTAACATGATCTTTGCATCAACAGTTTCAGTTACGATCACATTTCAGATATCAACTTTTAGATTCATGTCATGTGTGAATTATTTCCCCTTTTTGCTTCGAGTCAATGTTGGAAAGTGGAACGGAAGGGGGCGCTTACTCTTAAAACATGAAAAATAAACATAAATTGGTATGCTTGCTTGCTTGCGTTCGCCCGATGACTAAAGTAATCTAGAGTATTCGTAGACTGTAGAATTACTCTTCGTCATCCGTCCTTAAAAGGACGTTTAGTGGGCGTGTCTGTGTTGTGTTGTGGTTTGCAGTATAACTGTTATATTTGCGCGTTTCGGCCCAACACATCCGACTTCCCCACGACATTTTTGGGTACCGGGTTGTCGTCCCTCTTCGATCCCTAATCGCTTGGCCAGACTAGACAGGTTAGTCTGTTACTGAAGGCACCGCGGAGAGGTGGAGCAGGGTCTGGATGGTTTTTGGTTCACCGATCCTGTCGCAAGCCATCAGCTGTGGGTCGCTGACAACTTCCAGCTCTGGTGCTGGCAGCGGATTAACCTATAGAGAAACGAGATTGATGTTTCGGCCGAGGTCTTCGTCAGTTACAAGTCGGTGAATAATGGATATACGAATAGTTAACTTTCTTTATTGCACAGTAAAGTTAGAGGATGAATGATAACGATTCAAATGAAAATAATGGACTGTGAACAATGCGAAAGGAGGAAAAGTGGACAGGATCCATGTGCTGCTGGTCACGTAATATAATCACATATGGCAGCTAGAACATAGTGGGCTATTAATTTTTTAACTCTTGAATTTGTTTTTCCAGGTCTGGGAGAGATCTGAGCCCACATTATGAAACATATAAATGGAATTATGTTGAGCTTTCTGTATAAATTGTGCACGTTATTCAAATTTATCAAAATATGAACCAAATTAAACAATGATTGCTACACAAGGTAGAATAACTGTTAATGAGACTTTACAACATTTGGCAGGAAGCAGAATCCAGTCGTGGTCGATGCAGAGGTCAACGACCCCATCTGGGATAACACCGACAAGGAAGATGTAGTCACCTATACAGACGACACCAAAGGAGCGCATGGGCATTTACAGCACGCTCTCCAGACAGAACGGTAACAAAAAGTATTGCTTTATTACATTTTATTTGTTGTCCATACCGACGGCAGTGTGTTCAAGTAACCCTCGCCATATAGGCAGATATCCTCGACTTCAGAATCATTTTCATTTTTATCGATGTATTTTTAACGTTTTGAGCAGATTGTTTTCCTTACTACCAAATTTGCCGGGGAATCGGTCATTTTCGGTCTACCCGTTTCGATCTCCAACCGCCCAGGGTTCCTTAACGTGCACAGACTGCACACGGGTGCTCCTGGTTATTTCCCCTTTCACCGAAAGCCTGGCATCGACTTCACTACACAGAGAGTAGGGTGGGGATACCGTAAACCCAGGAAGAAACCACAGATGAGAAGTGAACAGTTCCCACATTCTGTGGCGGCTTTCGAATCAAGGACCTTTGTGTGGAGATGCCGACGCCTTACCTGTAGAACACACAGACCCGGTATGGAGAATGGCAGTCAGAAATAAAGTGGTAACGACTCCATCAATCCGTTCCTAAAAATAGATTCCATCTGTCTGTCCCTTCCATCCACTAAAGCAACAAAATAACCATTCCCTCACAGTGTCTCTTCAACCCATAAATATCTTCTTAACCATTCCCTCACAGTGTCTCTTCAACCCATCAATATCTTCTCAACCATTCCCTCACAGTGTCTGTTCTCCCGTTAATACCTTCCCATTTGTTTATCTATCTTCTCCATCTGCCTATTAAAGTTCATTCAACACAAAAACGATAATCCATACCTCTTCACAACCACATCCGCACGCTGTTATTATCTTCTCATTCCCAACCTCTCTCCTCTACAAATCTGTAATAACTCCACGATCCATTTCGAATAATTCAAAAGTCCTATCTATAATAATTCCAACGACCCATCTCTCTTATGCAAACTCTACTCCCTCAACCCGCTCCTCCAACCACCCTCTTCAACGCCTCGTTTTATGCGTTAACATCCGGACCACAACCCACCCACTTCACGTGTCCATTATTATGACGCCATTACTATCTTACCCTTGGGTCCGATATGTCAATCATATGGTAAAACGTTCAGGTGAATATTAACAGTGACATCAACATATGTACATAAGAAGTCATTATGGTAATTCCAGGAACATCCATCGGTATCAGGTGTAATCAGACTCAAAACAAACAAACAAAAAATAAATGGTGGAGTGTTGACGTCAAATTAAGTACATGATTATTTCAGTACTCGCCTCTTTTTATGTACGTGATCTCATCTCCTTTGAGGATGTGACGAGGGCAAAATTGATCCCGAGAGCTTTAAAGTAAATATCGGTGATTCGATAATTCTTGGCACGTTTATGAATAGAAAATAAACAAAAAAATGGATATTGACAGTGACAGACCGAAGGATGAACTTACTAGCTGCATATGGCGCAAAAAATATAGAGGAGCGTAAAATAAAAAAAAGAAAAGGCAAATCAACGTTTTGACTGATAGACCTTCAACAGGGAAAAAAGGCACAATGCTGTGACCGTGTGTTGTTGAAGTTTTATCCTTTTTGCTTCACAGCCCAGTTGGAAAAATCACCCCACTCGGCTACCAATGTTCAGACAACCCGTGTTCGATTCTCGCTGGAAGCAGTGTGAGTTGTACAGCCGCAGGTAGAAATGGGTACGAGAGTAGTACTCTGGGAAGGTGAGGAATGCTGCCTCGCATCGTGAGTTTCAATACTTGAAGGGACACTATCCAGAAGTCTCCGAACACTTCTGGATAGGCGGCCGAGCACATATCGGCCAGGACGCCGATTCAAGATGGTTCTGTTCCCGTGTGGTGTTACTGCCTGCTATGGATTACAATTTCATAAATAATGTATATCATTATCGTTTGTTTTGTTTTTAATCCCCGCTGAAAACATTTTGGCCGAAACGTTAGTTTGTTTAATAAAATAAAAGAAAAAAGATTACCAAACTGGTAACCTATCATGTTTGCTTGCTACCAACCGTCTGTCCAGACGCCAAATGCCATAAAAACCTGCAACATAAACAAACTATATATGTTTTTTTTTAACACTAAATAATTATGGATACTCATTTTGCCAACGGAAAGTTGTATGTGAACGATATGTGTTCCCTGAAGGTTATAACGACTTCTTAGATAGGGCATGATGACTTCGATGTGAAAGTTGTGAACTGTACTCGAGGCTGGAAAATAAAAAAAAGGTACTCCCGCGGTCGACCCAGCCACTGGCAGAAATTTGTACCAGGGTTCATACTCCGGGAAGATGAGGAATGACGCCTCGCTCGTGAGTCACGATGCTGGAGGCGACACTAGACAGGAGTCTCCGAACACTTCTGGATGGCGGCCGAGAACATGGATAAAAAGCCGCGTGCTAAGACGCCGATTGAAGTCTCCTATCTTGACCTTCAGTTTTCTGAGAGGTATGAATGCCTCATTGTGATATGTGAATGGAAGTTACCAAGGGTTCACGGTGTTACGTGATTTGCTGGAAGTTACGAAGGGTTCACGGTGTTACGTGTTTTGCTGGAAGTTACGAAGGGTTCACGGTGTTACGTGTTTGCTGGAAGTTAGGAAGGGGTTCACGGTGTTACGTGCTTTGCTGGAAGTTAGGAAGGGTTCACGGTGTTACGTGTTTGCTGGAAGTTAGGAAGGGGTTCACGGTGTTACGTGCTTTGCTGGAAGTTACGAAGGGTTCACGGTGTTACGTGCTTTGCTGGAAGTTAGGAAGGGTTCACGGTGTTACGTGTTTGCTGGAAGTTAGGAAGGGTTCACGGTGTTACGTGTTTGCTGGAAGTTAGGACGGGTTCACGGTGTTACGTGTTTTGCTGGAAGTTAGGAAGGGGTTCACGGTGTTACGTGTTTTGCTGGAAGTTAGGACGGTTCACGGTGTTACGTGTTTTGCTGGAAGTTAGGAAGGGGTTCACGGTGTTACGTGTTTTGCTGGAAGTTAGGAAGGGGTTCACGGTGTTACGTGTTTGCTGGAAGTTAGGACGGGTTCACGGTGTAATGTGTGTTGCTGGAAGTTACAGAGGGTTCATGGTGTTACGTGTTTTGTTGGAAGTTACGGAGGCACATTAGAAAGTCTTCAGAGCGGGAGCTGTGTGAAAATCAGTGGACCTCTCGTGGACAAAACCAAAAATGCATTCCTTTACCAACGATAACGTATCCTGTAGTATCATCTCACTTCCCGTCTGCATTTCTTTTAAGCGGATTCTGCCACTGATCCTGGGTTCGTTTTCTGGGCTAAATAAAGACCAGGAACCACTTTTCTCCAGCTACGTCGAATCGTAGACGTAATTCTAACCCTTATATTTGGCATAATAACAAGTCATTCTTCGATGACAAAACTTCAAAGTGTTGGAGGGTACACCACATTGTTTCCACTTACCCTCGCTAATGCTCGTTTGTTACAATTTCCACTTGAAATACGAGTTCCCTGGAAGATAAGGAAGGAACGAAGAGTCAATCCCTTAGCAGAACCAGTACTAACAGTTTCACAGAAATACCAATCTTCTTCTTTCCTTCCTCATTTGCCTTTCAGCGTGGAGGGGAGATATAATTTGCTGTCTTTTGCTCTTCTGTTCACCGCTACTGCTCCTATGTTTCCTAGTGTTTCTATTATTCTGTCACTTCATCTTTTGCTCTTCTGTTCACCGCTACTGCTCCTATGTTTCCTAGTGTTTCTATTATTCTGTCACTTCATCTTTTGCTCTTCTGTTCACCGCTACTGCTCCTATGTTTCCTAGTGTTTCTAATATGCTGTCACTTCATCTTTTGCTCTTCTGCTCGCCGCTACTGCTCTTATGTTTCTTAGTGTTTCTAATATACTGTCAATTCATCTTTTTCGTGCTTGATCTTTGCTTGTGTTCGTCCGATGACTAAAGGAGTACACCTTCTCATCATCCGCCCTTAAGAGGACGTTAAGTGGGCGTTTCTGCGTCCTTGGGTCTGGTGTTCTCGTAACGTTTTTTGAAGGCTCGTTGTGTTGTGTTTTGATCTTTCTGCTTTGTCACGTGGCCAAACCATTTTATCTGTTGTTTCCTTATATATTCTATGGCTGGGTTTATTCCTAGATTTTTTCCTCAGTTCTTCATTTCTGTTCTTATCTCTCAGATTGTTTCCTATCATTCGTCTAACACACTTCATCTCAGTAGAGGTTATTTTTCTTATTGTTCTAGCATCTAGGGTCCAGGACTGGCTGGCATTGGCAGCACAACGTTGGGATAAAGATTGTATTGTAGAGTTACCGTTTTGACTCAAGAGTTATTTCCTTGTTGGACAATAGGGGCGATAGCTATCTAAGGATTTGATAAGCTTTATTGCATATTGAGTCTATTTCTACTTTTTGTGAACTTTGTTACTTGTTGTTTGTCACTAAACTACCTATGTATTTAAATTCCTCTACTTGTTTTAGTTGTCTGCCGTCTATATACTTATGTTGATGTTCTGTTTCTTATTTGCGATATTCATGAATTCAGTTTTGTTGATACTGATTTTTATGTTGTATTTTGCAGCGTGCTATTTTCGGGGCCCTGATCTTCACTGTTTGCCATTGCCGGGCCCTCGTTCGTTCGTTCGCTTTCGCCAGCTTTGACCTCTGACGAAGTCCCACCCACTCAATTTTGTGGGACTGAATTTTGCGTGTAAAGTCTGTTTTTATCCCATTACAGGATGCCCCTCGCCATGCAGGCAGATTTACTCCGACTTCAGAGGTACTAATTTTTAGGGAATTAGTAAAACCCAGGTGTCCTCGCCAGGGTACGAACCCCGGCTGTTGCCGTGGTAAGCCAACCGCCTATCGATTGCGCTAACCGGACACCCATTGCCGGGCCCTGATCTTCACAGCTTGCCATTGTCGGGCACTGATCTTCACTGTTTTTCATTGTCGGGCACTGATCTTCACTGTTTTTCATTGTCGGGCACTGATCTTCACTGTTTTTCATTGTCGGGCACTGATCTTCACTGTTTTTCATTGTCGGGCCCTGATCTTCACTGTTTTTCATTGTCGGGCCCTGGTCTTCACATCTTGCCATTGTCGGGCCCTGATCTTCACAGCTTGCCATTGTCGGGCCCTGATTGCCACAACTTGCAACTGTCAGCCGCTCATCTTCACAGCTTACCAGTGTCGGATCCTCATCTCCACAATTTGCCATTTTCTGACCCCGATCTGCACAAATACCCCACAGTAAAGAAGCCTTTGTGATCGTTTCTGAATCTCGCCTCATACGTCACCTATTCATCTCCAGATTCTCCCTATTATCAATTCTCTGTGTTAAAAAAAAAAAAATGTGTTTCTCTTCAAACATTCTAAAGCGTTTTTCTGAGCCGGCTTGTGTGAAAAAACATCATTCCTAATATTTCCTGTTTCCGTCTGTTCTCTGTTCCGTTTAAATGCATTATACATATACATTACTCATATATTCTTAGTTTGGCTCTTGTATTCCACTGCGCGTATCTCCAGAGCGGATAATGCATTCAAATGGGACTATTATCAGCAAAATAGCACATACTGCCAGATCAACAATTCAAGTAACAAAAATAGCAACGCTTCTAATGTTTTACGTCTGTAAAACCATTTTACGTTATCTCGTTATATTGTCACAAATGCATCCAGACAAATGACTGAGCGGAAATGACGTGCATTTTCCGGTTACAGAATCCACCAATCACTGTTCATGACAACGTTTATGATCATTTCCCATTGGCTAAGCTGGAAATAGAAGCTGCGGTGGTGAAACGGCTTGGTCGCTGGCAACTGACAATAAGGGTCTGGTTTCATTTTCCAGACGAGACGAATTTTTGGGATCGAAGTCGCCACGGGGTTCCCAGATTCTCAGAAAATGGAAACTGGGAGATTCAGGATTTCCATGTTTGTGTTTTTTCTTCCTTCCAGCCAATTCTCCCCATTTTCCAATAGATTTTTGTCAAACTGTCCGTGCCAGTGGAATCATCTGAATTAACATCTCATCTCAATGAAGGATACATACAAAGAAAGGCAGCTGCAATCTTCATCGCAGCAGCTACATCACACGTCAAAAGACATAGGCCAAGCGGCACCGAAAATTAGCGCAGCTGAACTGTCCTTCGCCATACGATATCATTTATCGTAAGCAATCGGAATATCCAAACACGATCCGGATGAAACACACAACTGACGGTGTGCACAAAGCACTAAACTCAGTAGCTCCAGCAGCAAGCAGAATTTGGAATATGAGGGAACTGCAACAAGGAACACTTTTCAGACAGAGCCTCAACGATTCCTGTCGTCTATCCGCCATATTGACCGGAAGTCCTTTTGAAATTTGTCTTTTATTATTGAATGCCCATGTTTCTGCAACATACAGGAATGGTGAGTAAATACAGAATGTTGCTATTCGTGGTTTTAGTTCTTGAAATGTTCACTAAAACCTAAAACTATATCAGCCAAAAAAAAAAAAAAAAAAAAAAAATTAACCCCCATCTGGGATCTGATCACTGGCCCCCTCTAGTCGTGTGCACAAAGTCTAATCTTATATTTCAGAGACTGGTTACAGGTGGGCTTAAATAAGGCACCGTCTAGCCGTACAGGTGAAAACGTATGAACCAGATTAGACTGAAATAAACCAGTTTCACAGCCGTTGCTATTTTGATTATCAAGGCTTTGGCCAATCTGTTTTCGCTTTAATCAGAATGTTGATACAGAATGTTGATACAGCATGTTGATACAGAATGTTGAACTGATAGATTCTAACTTCTCTTGAAACTGTATTCACATCCCCTGTCACATTCTTAATTTTAACATTCCAGGAAATTGAATTGAAATAATTGGACGTTTAGTCTACTTCTTGGCAAAGTACGTTCAACACCAGACAAAGTCTTGGCAAGGTACGTTCAACACCAGACAAAGTCTTGGCAAGGTACGTTCAACACCAGACAAAGTCTTGGCAAGGGACGTTCAACACCAGACAAAGTCTTGGCACGGGACGTTCAACACCAGACAAAGTCTTGCAAGGGACGTTCAACACCAGACAAAGTCTTGGCAAGGCACGTTCAACACCAGACAAAGTCTTGGCAAGGTACGTTCAACACCAGACAAAGTCTTGACAAGGTACATTCAACACCAGACAAAGTCTTGGCAAGGTACGTTACAAAGGTACGTTCAACACCAGACAAAGTCTTGGCAAGGTACGTTCAACACCAGACAAAGTCTTGGCAAGGTACGTTCAACACCAGACAAAGTCTTGGCAAGGTACGTTCAACACCAGACAAAGTCTTGGCAAGGTACGTTCAACACCAGACAAAGTCTTGGCAAGGTACGTTCAATACCAGACAAAGTCTTGGCAAGGCACGTTCAACACCAGACAAAGTCTTGGCAAGGCACGTTCAACACCAGACAAAGTCTTGGCAAGGTACGTTCAACACCAGACAAAGTCTTGGCAAGGTACGTTCAACACCAGACAAAGTCTTGGCAAGGTACGTTCAACACCAGACAAAGTCTTGGCAAGGTACGTTCAACACCAGACAAAGTCTTGGCAAGGTATGTTCAACACCAGACAAAGTCTTCTAGGCTATTTATTCTCACAGATGTTTGTCAATGATAATTTAGTTGATTTGTGTTTCCCTGGGAAGATAAAATATACATCATCATCAAGTGCCATGCCTGCTGGCGTATGTGATCATGTCTCTCCACAATTTTCGATCTCGACAGTTAATTATCATTTCTGTTGTCGATCTTCTGCCAAGCCATTCTCTTAAGCTGTCTGATATCTTTTCATTTTGTTTCCATCTATCTCTTCGTCCCTCAATTTTCACAGTTGTTACAATATATTCCAACTGTTCCCTTCTCATGGCCAAAAAATGATGATTGTTTCTGCCTAATATTGGAAATTAGCTCACGTTTTGCTTTGGCCTCTTTCAAAACGTTTTCATTATTCTTCTTAGCTGTCCATGGTATTCTCAACATTCTTCTGTAAAACCACATTTCTACAGACTCCAGTGATTTTCCTGTCTGTTGTCCTATTGTCCATGATTCACATTCATATGTTAAGACTGGCTCTACATAACATTTAAGAACTCTTACATACACATGCATCTTCTATTACACATTCAACGTGATTAGAAGAAGCTGAATTTCATGTTTATTTTCTGTTTACAAATGGAATATTATAGTCCCAGAAAGTCTCAATCTGTTGCCAATCTTTGATATCTATGTTGTGAACATTTATTATTAAGATATAATTCATAGATCTAATGCAGTTAGAAATTGTGCGCTTTCTTTCTGTGGTCACGAAATAAAACCACTTCCGCACAATATCAATTTTAAGAATGAGGGGTATGCACCAGGCTCTGGACATCTTCGTCCATAATTCCTGTAAAATGTGAAAGATGACAGCTAAAAAGACACTAACGGATGAAAACAATCAGATTTGTCAAGAACAACAATCGCGTTTCACGTTTTAGAATGAAAACATCTGTCTC
Source organism: Megaustenia siamemsis (assembly GCA_032433765.1). Taxonomy (NCBI): domain Eukaryota; kingdom Metazoa; phylum Mollusca; class Gastropoda; order Stylommatophora; family Ariophantidae; genus Megaustenia; species Megaustenia siamemsis. The sequence continues at coordinate 2,043,151 of JAVIAB010000047.1, read as the reverse complement.
TATGTCTGTGGATTAATATCAGATGCCACCATTTAAGTCAGTGGCATTTAACCAGAGGGACACAACCAGTCTAGTCTGGCCAAGCGAGTAGGGAGGGATCGAGAAGGAAAGCAACCCGATATTGAAAAAATGTCATTCTGAAGTCGGAAATAATAGGCCATCATCATCAATATCATCATGTTACATGTCCTTTCATAATGTTGTGTTCACCCGAGCCGGTCTGAAAGAATGTCTGTCCCTAGCCAGACCTCCCACTTCTTCTGTTGTCATATTCAAGGTCTCCTTAATGTCTTGAAACCATCTTCTTCTTGGTCTGTCCCTGATGCGTCGTCCAGGAACCACGCCTTCCATCATTGCTCTTCCCAGCCCGTTATGTCTGTTAACGTGGCCGTAGTATTTTAATATCCACCGTAGAATGGTGTTTATAAGTCTGTTCTTTTAAAAGTTTAAATACTTGAATATGTCTTCATTACTCTTTTTCATTATCCAAGGTATCTTAAGGATTTTTCTGTAGCATTTTGTTTCGAGTGAATCCATTTTCTTCCTTGCTGTTTGCGAGATTGTCCATTTTTCATAACCATATGTTGCTTTTCGGAAAATATGCTCTCAGTAATTTTAATTTTACCGCCTTGCTGATGTTGAGCCATATGTTCTTCATGACATTTAATTTTTATGTTGCTTTTTGCTAATCTTCTTTGATCTGTTTCTGACTGTCTCCATTGTTAGTTACTACAGATCTCAGATATTCATTGTTAGTTACTACAGATCTCAGATATTCATTGTTAGTTACTACATATCTCAGATATTCATTGTTAGTTACTACAGATCTCAGATATTCATTGTTAGTTACTACATATCTCAGATATTCATTGTTTGTTACTACAGATCTCAGATATTCATTGTTTGTTACTACATATCTCAGATATTCATTGTTTGTTACTACAGATCTCAGATATTCATTGTTAGTTACTACATATCTCAGATATTCATTGTTTGTTACTACATATCTCAGATATTCATTGTTTGTTACTACAGATCTCAGATATTCATTGTTAGTTACTACATATCTCAGATATTCATTGTTAGTTACTACAGATCTCAGATATTCATTGTTAGTTACTACATATCTCAGATATTCATTGTTTGTTACTACAGATCTCAGATATTCATTGTTTGTTACTACAGATCTCAGATATTCATTGTTTGTTACAATTTTAAGCACGTTACTCTCGATGATGATTTCCACCACATGGGCCAGGAGGCGCAAATATCGCAGTTCTACAGCAAACCACAACACAACGCATTTACGTCCACTTAACGTCCTTTTAAGGGTGGATGATAAAGAGGGATAGACCGTTAGTCATCGAGTGATGAGAGAGAGAGAGAGAGAGAGAGAGAGAGAGCGTGGTCGATTTCACCTTTCGAGTGGGCGTAGAGGTAATTCACGATGTATTACAAATAAGCAAAAATATAAAACTCAAATTTAAGAAAGCATGTATGTAAAAAAATTAATGTACCATAATTTTTGGAGAAAAGTAGTTAAATTTTACATGTTTAACTTTTAGATGTATTACTTTTTAACTATCTCAAATTCAGTAGTGAGATAAAATAAATAGTCTATTTTTGTTCAAAGACACTATCATACCATCCTCAAAGATTAAATATTATTATCTCATAGGCGTAACACATTCGGCACAAATCTAAATTTAATATATTTTTATTTAAAAAATAGCAAATACACTATTTTAATGATTGTATAAGGAAATATTAAATATTATTATAATAATTTTATCCAACCAGGCATCAAGCATGTAATCCCTTGACATCAAAGATTGCACTAAAGTAAATAGAATTTCAAATAATTGGGTTGTTTTTTTATGTAGGGGCGTAACCCTTGTCTCTGTTTGAATATCAGTTCGGTGTAAGGAATTATTGCCCTTGCGGGAGTCACAGTAATTGACGTTTGGTGTTAGAATGTGGAAGGGAAATGATGTAAGCAGAGACAGCCACAATTCCACAACGCCAATCACGTATTGTTTTTACACTTCTTGCTGCGGTTTCTGTGCAATGTTTCTATTTACTTTCTTACATGTTGGCATGGCATTCTGTTTAATGTTTCTTTCATGTTGACATGACATTCTGTTTAATGTTTCTTTCATGTTGACATGACATTCTGTTTAATGTTTCTTTCATGTTAACATGACATTCTGTTTAATGTTTCATTCTTACATGTTGACATAACATACTGTTTAATGTTACTTTTTTAAAATGTTGATATAACATACTGTTTAATGTTACTTTTTTAAAATGTTGATATAACATACTGTTTAGTGTTACTTTTTTAAAATGTTGATATAACATTCTGTTTAATG
>JAVIAB010000047.1:1995779-2035779 GCA_032433765.1 Megaustenia siamemsis | reverse complement strand
TAGAAAAGGTGGTGGTAGTAGTAGAAGTGGTGGGTGGTAGTAGTAGTAGTTGTGGTGGTGGTAGTGGTGGTAGTGGTGGTAGTGGTAAAATAGTAGTGGTGGTGTTTGCGGTGGTGGTAGTGGGGGTAGTAGTAGTAGTGGTGTGGTGAAGGTGGTAATGGTGGTGGTGGTTGTAGTAGTATTAGTGGTGGTAGTAGTAGTAGTAGTAATGGTGGTTGTGGTGGGTGGTGGCGGTAGTAGTTGTTAGTAGTGGTAGTAGTTTAGTAGTTGGTGGAGTAGTAGTAGTAGTAGTAGTAGTGGTGGTGGTGGTTATAGTAGTAGTAGTTGTTGATGGTGGTTATAGTAGTGAAAGTAGTAGTAGTAGTGGTGGTGTTTATAGTAGTAGTAGTGGTGGTGGTTATAGTAGTAGTAGTTGTAGTGGTGGTTATAGTAGTAGTAATAGTAGGGATAGTAGTAGTGGTGGTTGTGGTTATAATAGTAGTAGTAATGTGGTGGTGGTGGTGGTTATAGTAGTAGTTGTAGTAGTTGTGGTGGTGGTGGTTATAGTAGTAGTAGTGGTGGTGGTGGTGGTTATAGTAGTGTAGTAGTAGTGGTGGTGGTTATAGTAGTAGTGGTAGTGGTGGTGGTGGTATAGTAGTAGTAGTTGTGGTGGTAGTAGTGGCTATAGTAGTAGTGGGTTGGTGGTGGTGGTGGTTATAGTAGTAGTAGTGGTGGTGGTGGTGGTTATAGTAGTAGTAGTAGTAGTGGTGGTGGTTATCGTAGTAGTAGTAGTGGTGGTGGTTATCGTAGTAGTAGTAGTGGTGGTGGTTATCGTAGTAGTAGTAGTGGTGGTGGTGGTGGTGGTTATAATAGTAGTAGTAGTGATGGTGGTGGTTATAGTAGTAGTAGTAGTAGTGGTGGTGGTGGGGTTATCGTAGTAGTAGTAGTGGGTGGTTAACGTAGTAGTGGTGGTGGTTATAGTAGTAGTAGTGGTGGTGGTGGTTAAGGTAGTAGTAGTAATAGTGGTGGTGGTGGTGGTGATAGTAGTAGTGGCAGAAAAAAATGTAGGAGACAATGAAAGAAAAGATGAAGAAGAAGAAAAGAAAGAAAAAAAAGAAATTGTAATTATTATTAGAAGTTACTTAATAAACTAATTACACAGTCTTAAACATTTAAAGATAGATTTTGATTCTCAGCATCTGAATGTGAGTTGTCACAGTCTGTCTCTGAATGTGAGTTATCGACCTCCTAATGTGAGTTACAGCCTCCGAATGTGAGTTATCAGCCTCCGAATGTGTATTATCGATCTCCGTACGTGAATTATCAGCCTCCTGATGAGTGTTAATTTGTCAGTAACACACTTTAAGAAATCACAATTTTGTTGGGAAATGCGTGTATGTCCTGGAGTGTTAAAACATGTATAATTTGACATACGAAGCTTTCTAACAGCTCAGTAAACAAAGAAATGTCCTTCACAAAAACATTCGAGATTCTGTCATCAAAATTAATTTCATTAACAGTAATCATCCAGACGTTGATATTCCCAGTGAAAACATCGTTAAATCTAATTAATTCGTTAATTTTATATTTTATTCATTAAAATTAATTACGCTCTTTCATATACACGTAGCACATAAACACCTAGTCAAACATGCACGCATAGAGATTCCAATATTTGTAAAGTGTCTCACTTGCTATCAAACTTGGCATTTCTTTAATGGGCTTAAATACTAAGCACTCACTTCTTCAATCGTGGCCACCGTTTCTTTCCGCCATTTTTTAGACCTGTGTTGTGTTTTCTACTTTGGAATTATTTATTTAATTTGTATAGTTTCTGTGTTATACCTGACGAGGGATTTTGACGAAACGTCGTAATTTGTCTTTCTGTTTGTTTTCCTATTCCATACCATTTTATGTTTATTTTACACAAACTCGCTTCTTCAGAGTCTACTAGCACATTTATCGTTTTCATTGTATGAACTCACACATATTGTAGACAAACAGTCACGAATAACAACCGTATTGTGTAGGCACCTTCACCCAAATGACAGAGATTAGCAGAGAAGGAGGTGTCAAGAAGTACACGCTGCTCAGTGTGGCAACACTTAAGCGTCGCACACACACACCCAAACACATTTATTTCTCACAGAATGAACATACACACGTTCACATTTCCTTGCAATATCTGCATTGATGTTAGAATTATTGAGAAAATGACTGCTTCGCTAGCGTGTGAGATAGCCTGTCTATTCTGTTGTTGGACCGACCATTCAATTAGTACGAAATCAATAAGGCACGAAAGAAGATATCCAATAAGACGTCTTCTACCAATCTCTAAAATCGTCACCAACCCCAGCTTCCAGTCATCTGTAAAGACGGCTTCGCATTTTTATGCATTCATTTGCATTTTTTTGCCTTAACCCCCATCTGTAAAGACATAATATCCCATATATATATATCATCATCATCATGTTCCATACCGGTTGGCGTAGGCGATCATGTCCTTCCACAATTCCCTATCTACCGTGCTTCGTATCAATTCTATAGTTGACTGTTGTCCATGCCATGACAGCAAGCTTTCTAGTATATTCTCTCTTTGTTGTCCGCAATCTCTTTTTCAGTTTTTTACTAGTTGTAACCAAGTATTCTAATTTTCCTCTTCTCATGATGTGCTCAAAGAATGTGAATTATTTCTTTTTGATGTTTCTTAGGAGCTCCCTTTTTGTGCTGGCCTCTTTGAGAATGTATTGTGTCTTTTAGCTGTCAGGGAAGTCTCAAATTTCTTCTGAGAAATCACCTTTCTGTGGTCGATAATTGTATTTTTTATTTGTTTTGTCTACTGTCCACGATTCAATTCCATAGGTTAGAATTGATCTATATAAGACCGCTGAACTCGCTTTCTCACTTCTATTGACACAGACTTCTTGCACAAGACGTTTTTCATTTTCTGAAATGCTACTTTGGCCTGAGCCTTCTTTTACCCAGGCCGTTTTTAAAATTCGCTGTGAAATGACTTGAAAAATATTTGTGAAATTACGTCACCGATTGATGAAATTTACGTCATAATATTCTATGTCGACAGTCCATCAGCAGCATAACACAACAAGTCATTGTTATACGGTTTCATTGCTGAAAGAAAAAGTTCTCTAGAACATTGAAAACAGGGTACTTTTAGTGATCATGTCTTCCGTAATGGTAGCAAATATACTGAAGAAATAATTCGATAATTTGTGCTGATATTTCCTGACTCACAAGACCCCCACCGCAATGAGGTTAGGAATGGTTATGTATGGTTATGGAAGGCCCCGGTATCACTGTAAACGAATTAAAATCCATAATTGCTCAACCGCCCGTGCCAGTGGAATCATCCGAATTACTACCTCATCTCCCAAACAAAGAAAGGTAGCAGTAGTCCCCATCATAGCAGTCTCAGCACACGCCAAAAGATATAAGGCAAAACCGCACAGAAAGGAACATAGCTATCTGTCCTCCGGCATCCGATATTATCATTCATCGTAAACAATCGGAACATCGAAACACGATCAAAACGGATGAAACACACAGCTCACGGTGTCCACAGAGCACTTAACTCAGTAGCTCACGCAACAAGCCTTACTTGGAACACGAGGAAACTGCAATAAGGAACACTTTTCGTACACAGCCTCCAATGGTCCTGACACCTATCCACCATATTGACGGATGTTCACGTGCTCCTGAAAATGATGATCGTCATATATTTAACAATGTATAGCGCTTGATGATGTCAGGAGATTCGTTTTTGACTTCAAATCCGAACATATAAAACACAGTTAGTCATCGGATTATACCCGTTGCACATCAAAACAACAGACAGTAAGATCTTCCTGCAATGTGAATTTGTGAAACTATAAACCAATATTGAAAATATAAACCAATATTGAAAATATAAATCTCATGTCTACCGAGGCGAAGGCGCACTCACAGCAGCAGAGCTGAAAGTTGTCAGCGACCCACAGCTGATGGCCTGCGCCAGGATCGGTGAACCAGAACCATCCAGACCCTGCTCCACCTCTCCGTGGTGCCTCTTTTAACAGACTAATCTGTCTAGTCTGGCCAAGCGAGTAGGGATCGAAGAGGGATGACAAACAGGTTCTCAAAAATGTCGTGCTGAAGTCGGATGTGTTGGGCATAAAGGTGCAAATATCACAATTATACTGCAAGCCACAACACAACACAGACACGCCACATAACGTCCTTTTAAGGACGGATGATGAAGAGGTGTACGCTTTTAGTCATCTAACGCAGCAAGCATGTCTTCAGAAGACACAGTGATTTATATCCAGACCAGAATTACAATGAGCCCTAATAAATCTTTAGGTGTTGCCTTAACAGGTAAATTGATCAATGAGGACCGTCCACAAGGTTCTGGACAGTAAGTTGCACCTTCGTCCGTACAGATTAACTGAACAGTCTCAACTCCATGACAGAGATTGCCAATCTCGACTGAACTACTGCATGTGGTTTCAGAACCAATTTCTGAACAAGGTTATGAAGTCCGTGACTTGTCAACTGATGATGCATGGTTTCATCTCTCAGTTACGTCAAAGTCAGAACAATCGTGTGTGGAGCAGTGAAAACCGCCCATGAAGAACATCAAGTTCCTCTTCATGATCAGAAAGTCGGCGTGTGGTGCAACATAGATTTATGTAGATAATTGGGCCAATATTTTTCAATGCAACAATCAACGCAGAACGTTACCGTACTTTAATTCTGGAACTATCATAGCCCACCTTACAGAGCGGGAGATTAAAGAAGCCTGGTTTCAGTAGGATGGGACAACAGCACACACAGCCACAACATCACTTACTTAATTAGAAAGTTTATTTGCAAATCACATTATTTCACGTAAAATCTGGCCCGCTCGTTCACCAGACCCAACTCTGCCTGACTATTATCTGTGGGTGGGCTGAAAGCTAAAGCTTATCTAAACAATCCACAAACAGTTCAAGCCTGAAGGCTGAAATCATCACCCAGATCCAACAAATATCACCGGTCACTTTCCAGAAGTTTTCAAAAATATGAAAAGGTGGGACAACAAATGTCTTGAGGCCCGTGGTAGACATTTTGAACACATGCTGTAGAGACAACGTCATCGTGTGAACATCCACTTTACCCAACACAAGCCAGCCTGGGCAGTAGTGTCTAGATGAATAAAGACACAAACGTCATCGTGTGAACATCCACTTTACCCAACACAAGCCAGCCCTGGGCAGTAGTGTCTAGATGAATAAAGACACAACGTCATCGTGTGAACAACCACTTTACCCAATACAAGCCAGCCAAGAGTAGGTCTACATGAATAAAGACACAAACGTCATGTGTGAACAACCACTTTACCAAATACAAGCCAGCCCTGGGCAGTAGTGTCTAGATGAATAAAGACACAAACGTCATTGTGTGAACAACCACTTTACCCAATACAAGCCAGCCAAGAGTAGGTCTACATGAATAAAGACACAACGTCATTGTGTGAACAACCACTTTACCCAATACAAGCCAGCCCTGGGCAGTAGTGTCTAGATGAATAAAGACACAACGTCATTGTGTGAACAACCACTTTACCCAATACAAGCCAGCCAAGAGCAGGTCTAGATGAATAATTACAATTCCTGTAATTTCACAAATAGTTTCCAATGCGCAGCGACTACATACACACCCCGTATAATACGAGACAATCTTGATATATCAAGTTTATACACACCCGTATAATACGAGACAATCTTGATATATCAAGTTTATACACACCCCGTATAATACGAGACAATCTTGATATATCAAGTTTATACACACCCCGTATAATACGAGACAATCTTGATATATCAAGTTTATACACACTTCGTATTATGCGAGACAATCTTGATATATCAAGTTTATAAGGCCCTGATGAGTTTATATGTGTGTTCCGTTGTTAACGAGACATCACGAGATTGTATATTGGTGCTACAGCCATTTCAGTTTTCAATTACTTATAAAGTCTACTATATCTTGGTCAATTATAGCTCTTTCAAATTACTTATAAAGTCTACTATATCTTGGTCAATTATAGCTCTTTCAATTACTTATAAAGTCTACTATATCTTGGTCAATTATAGCTCTTTCAATTACTTATAAAGTCTACTATATCTTGGTCAATTATAGCTCTTTCAATTACTTATAAAGTCTACTATATCTTGGTCAATTATAGCTCTTTCAATTACTTATAAAGTCTACTATATCTTGGTCAATTATAGCTCTTTCAATTACTTATAAAGTCTACTATATCTTGGTCAGTTATAGCTCTTTCAATTACTTATAAAGTCTACTATATCTTGGTCAATTACAGCTCTTTCAATTACTTATAAAGTCTACTATATCTTGGTCAATATAGCTCTTTCAATTACTTATAAAGTCTACTATATCTTGACCAATTATAGCTCTTTCAATTACTTATAAAGTCTACCATATCGTGGTCAATTATAGCTCTTTCAATTACTTATAAAGTCTACTATATCTTGGTCAATTATAGCTTTCAATTACTTATAAAATCTACTATATCGTGGTTAATATAGCTCTTTCAATTACTTATAAAGTCTACCATATCGTGGTCAATTATAGCTCTTTCAATTACTTATAAAGTCTACTATATCTTGGTCAATTATAGCTCTTTCAATTACTTATAAAGTCTACTATATCTTGGTCAATTATAGCTCTTTCAATTACTTATAAAGTCTACTATATCTTGGTCAATTATAGCTCTTTCAATTACTTATAAAGTCTACTAATCTTGGTCAATTATAGCTCTTTCAATTACTTATAAAGTCTACTATATCTTGGTCAATTATAGCTCTTTCAATTACTTATAAAGTCTACTACAGTTTGGTCAATTATAGCTCTTTCAATTACTTATAAAGTCTACTATATCCTGGTCAATTATAGCTCTTTCAATTACTTATAAAGTCTACTATATCTTGGTCAATTATAGCTCTTTCAATCAATTACTTATAAAGTCTACTATATCTTGGTCAATTATAGCTCTTTCAATCAATTACTTATAAAGTCTACTATATCTTGTTCAATTACAGCTCTTTCAATTAGTTATAAAGTCTACCATATCGTGGTCAATTATAGCTCTTTCAATTACTTATAAAGTCTACTATATCTTGGTAAATTATAGCTCTTTCAATTACTTATAAAGTCTACTATATCTTGGTCAATTATAGCTCTTTCAATTACTTATAAAGTCTACTATATCTGGTCAATTATAGCTCTTTCAATTCCCGGAATGAGCTCCAGATTGTTTCGGTTGTGAAAGGTCATATAGATGAGTGTGTGTGTTAGCTAGTTTGTGGTTAGTGTGTGAGAGAGAGGGTGAGTGTATTATCTAGTTAGTGGGTTAGTGTGAGAGAGAGGGTGAGTGTATTAGCTAGTTAGTGGGTTAGTGTGAGAGAGAGGGTGAGTGTATTAGCTAGTTAGTGGGTTAGTGTGAGAGAGAGGGTGAGTGTATTAGCTAGTTAGTGGGTTAGTGTGAGAGAGAGGGTGAGTGTATTAGCTAGTTAGTGGGTTAGTGTGAGAGAGAGGGTGAGTGTATTAGCTAGTTAGTGGGTTAGTGTGAGAGAGAGGGTGAGTGTATTAGCTAGTTAGTGGGTTAGTGTGTGAGAGAGAGGGTGAGTGTATTAGCTAGTTAGTGGGTAGTGTGAGAGAGAGGGGGGTGTATTAGCTAGTTAGTGGGTTAGTGTGAGAGAGAGGGTGAGTGTATTAGCTAGTTAGTGGGTTAGTGTGAGAGAGAGGGTGAGTGTATTAGCTAGTTATGGGTTAGTGTGAGAGAGAGGGTGAGTGTATTAGCTAGTTAGTGGGTTAGTGTGAGAGAGAGGTGAGTGTATTAGCTAGTTAGTGGGTAGTGTGAGAGAGAGGGTGAGTGTATTAGCTAGTTAGTGGGTTAGTGTGTGAGAGAGAGGGTGAGTGTATTAGCTAGCTACTGAGTTAGTTGTGTGAGAGAGAGAGAGAGTGTGTGTATTAGCTAGTTAGTGAGTTAGTGTGTGAGTTAGAGAGAGAGTTTGTGTATTAGCTAGGTAGTGAGTTAGTGTGAGAGAGAGGGTGAGAGAGTGTGTATTAGCTAGTTAGTGAGTTAGTGTGAGAGAGAGGGTGAGAGAGTGTGTATTAGCTAGTTAGTGAGTTAGTGTGAGAGAGAGGGTGAGAGAGTGTGTATTAGCTAGTTATTGAGTTAGTGTGAGAGGAGGGTGAGAGAGTGTGTATTAGCTAGTTAGTGAGTTAGTGTGAGAGAGAGGGTGAGAGAGTGTGTGTGTGTTAGCTAGTTAGTGAGTTAGTGTGAGTGAGAGAGAGAGTGTGTGTGTGTTAGCTAGTTAGTGAGTTAGTGTGTGAGAGAGAGTGTGTGTGTGTTAGCTAGTTAGTGAGTTAGTGTGAGAGAGAGAGTGTGTGTGTGTTAGCTAGTAGTGAGTTAGTGTGTGAGAGAGAGTGTGTGTGTGTTAGCTAGTTAGTGAGTTAGTGTGTGAGAGAGAGTGTGTGTGTGTGTATTAGCTAGTTAGTGAGTTCGTGTGTGAGAGAGTGTGTGGTGTGTTAGCTAGTTATTAAGTTAGTGTGTGAGAGAATGAGTGTGTATTAGCTAGTTAGTGAGTAGTGTGAGAGAGAGGGTGAGAGTGTGTGTGTGTGTGTTAGCTAGTTATTAAGTTAGTGTGTGAGAGAATGAGTGTGTGAGAGAATGAGTGTGTGAGCGATTGAGTGAATGAAAAAGACTAGTAAAGACGTAGAGAGAAAAACAAGAAACCATAAAGATGTATAGAATAGGGAGCCGCGATAGCTCAGTGGTTAGTGAACTGGACTACAAAGGACAAGATGTAGGGTTCGATACCAACCGACGGCTTCCGGGTTTCCCCAGCCTTAAATGGGTACCGGATTGTTTTATGGGAAAGTATCGCGGCACGGCGTAAATACCGACCACATTACCCCAAAATAATGTGCTGCAGGTCTGTAAAATGTAAGGTCATTAACACCATATTCCCTATACGTCACTTAGCGTGACGGTCATTAACACCATATTCCCCATACGTCACTTGGCGTGACGGGTCATTAACACCATATTCCATATACGTCACTTGGCGTGACGGGTCATTAACACCATATTCCCTATACGTCACTTGGCGTGACGGGTCATTAACACCATATTCCCTATACGTCACTTGGCGTGACGGGTCATTAACACCATATTCCCTATACGCCACTTGGCGTGGACGGGTCATTAACACCATATTCCCTATACGCCACTTGGCGCGTGACGGGTCATTAACACCATATTCCCTATACGCCACTTGGCGTGACGGGTCATTAACACCATATTCCCTATACGCCACTTGGCGTGACGGGTCATTAACACCATATTCCCTATACGCCACTTGGCGTGACGGGTCATTAACACCATATTCCCTATACGCCACTTGGCGTGACGGGTCATTAACACCATATTCCCTATACGCCACTTGGCGTGACGGGTCACTAACACCATATTCCCTATACGCCACTTGGCGTGACGGGTCATTAACACCATATTCCCTATACGCCACTTGGCGTGACGGGTCATTAACACCATATTCCCTATACGCCACTTGGCGTGAAGGGGGCTTTTTATGTTTTTTTTTTTATTGTATAGAATACGTCTATATAAGAGAGGGAGAGAGAGAGAGAGAGGGTTAACGAAAATAGTGAAGGATAGCGTGAGGTAGAAGAAAAAGGAAGGCATTAGGAAGAAAGGAAAAAGAGGTTTCGAAGATGAAGAAAAATAGAGTGAGTAAAATAGAAGTGAGGAGGTGCGAGAAATAGAAATGAGGAGGTGGTAGAATAGAAGTGAAGTGGTGGTAAAACAGAAGTGAGGAGGTTGGAAACTAGTCACATTCAGAAAACTGAAAGAATGGGGGAAGTGACAGAGTGGGGAATAGAAATGTTGAGAAAGGAAAGTGTGTAAAATAAGGAATGGAAGAGAGAAATAACAAATTAGGAAAGACAGAGTATGGACTTGAAGAGAGCGGTTAAGAAAGAGTGAAGAGGAGAGACAGATGAAGGAAAAGGAAAGTTTGTCAGAAGAAATGAATAAACTTGAGTGACAGGATAGGAGATGGGTGGGGTTGTGTATGTGTATGCATGTTGTATATGCTGATGTAAACATAAAGATAAACAGCCACAGAAACAAGTTCTCATAGAGAAATAGGCGGCAACAAATGACGCCACCGCAGATCTGAAGTCTCTCTCACTCAAAACTGACGACATCGTTTAAGTGCTCTTGACAGCTGTCATTTCATTTGGGCTCGCTTTTGCCTTCATGCATGAATTCGATAAGCAATGAAAGCGCGTGTGTGTGTGTGTGTGCGCGCGCGAGTAGGATGAGGGCTGCGGAGGGATGTTACGTCTGTTCACAATCACAGATCAGAGATGATCGTATCAATCTGAGCACAGAGATATAGCCGGCAGGATGTCTGTTATAGCACCGCCTCAGGGCACCAGTTCACAGGGATCCTCAAACTAAAGAAGGTAATGTCTCTTGATGAAACAAACAATCAAACCAAAATTATCACCAACAGCGAAGAACGTCAAACAATAACAAGCTTTGAATATCTGGGATCTGTAGTAACTAACAATGGAGACTGTCAGTAAGAGATCTGTAGTAACTAACAATGGGGACTGTCAGTAAGAGATCTGTAGTAACTTACAATGGAGACTGTCAGTAAGAGATCTGTAGTAACTAACAATGGAGACTGTCAGATAGAGATCTGTAGTAACTAACAATGGAGACTGTCAGTAAGAGATCTGTAGTAACTAACAATGGAGACTGTCAGTAAGAGATCTGTAGTAACTAACAATGGGGACTGTCAGTAAGAGATCTGTAGTAACTTACAATGGAGACTGTCAGTAAGAGATCTGTAGTAACTAACAATGGAGACTGTCAGATAGAGATCTGTAGTAACTAACAATGGAGACTGTCAGATGGAGATCTGTAGTAACTTACAATGGAGACTGTCAGTAAGAGATCTGTAGTAACTAACAATGGAGACTGTCAGATAGAGATCTGTAGTAACTAACAATGGAGACTGTCAGATGGAGATCTGTAGTAACTTACAATGGAGACTGTCAGTAAGAGATCTGTAGTAACTAACAATGGAGACTGTCAGATAGAGATCTGTAGTAACTAACAATGGAGACTGTCAGATAGAGATCTGTAGTACTTACAATGGAGACTGTCAGTAAGAGATCTGTAGTAACTAACAATGGAGACTGTCAGATAGAGATCTGTAGTAACTAACAATGGAGACTGTCAGACAGAGATCTGTAGTAACTTACAATAGAGACTCTCAGTAAGAGATCTGTAGTAACTAACAATGGAGACTGTCAGATAGAGATCTGTAGTAACTAACAATGGAGACTGTCAGATAGAGATCTGTAGTAACTAACAATGGAGACTGTCAGAAAGAGATCTGTAGTAACTAACAATGGAGACTGTCAGATAGAGATCTGTAGTAACTTACAATGAGACTGTCAGATAGAGATCTGTAGTAACTAACAATGGAGACTGTCAGATAGAGATCTGTAGTAACTAACAATGGAGACTGTCAGTAAGAGATCTGTAGTAACTAACAATGGAGACTGTCAGAAAGAGATCTGTAGTAACTAACAATGGAGACTGTCAGATAGAGATCTGTAGTAACTAACAATGGAGACTGTCAGATAGAGATCTGTAGTAACTAACAATGGAGACTGTCAGTAAGAGATCTGTAGTAACTAACAATGGAGACTGTCAGTAAGAGATCTGTAGTAACTAACAATGGAGACTGTCAGAAAGAGATCTGTAGTAACTAACAATGGAGACTGTCAGAAAGAGATCTGTAGTAACTAACAATGGAGACTGTCAGATAGAGATCTGTAGTAACTAACAATGGAGACTGTCAGATAGAGATCTGTAGTAACTAACAATGGAGACTGTCAGATAGAGATCTGTAGTAACTAACAATGGAGACTGTCAGTTAGAGATCTGTAGTAACTAACAATGGAGACTGTCAGATAGAGATCTGTAGTAACTAACAATGGAGACTGTCAGATAGAGATCTGTAGTAACTAACAATGGAGACTGTCAGTAAGAGATCTGTAGTAACTAACAATGGAGACTGTCAGATAGAGATCTGTAGTAACTAACAATGGAGACTGTCAGTAAGAGATCTGTAGTAACTAACAATGGAGACTGTCAGATAGATATCTGTAGTAACTAACAATGGAGACTGTCAGATAGAGATCTGTAGTAACTAACAATGGAGACTGTCAGTAAGAGATCTGTAGTAACTAACAATGGAGACTGTCAGTAAGAGATCTGTAGTAACTAACAATGGAGACTGTCAGTAAGAGATCTGTAGTAACTAACAATGGAGACTGTCAGTAAGAGATCTGTAGTAACTAACAATGGAGACTGTCAGTAAGAGATCTGTAGTAACTAACAATGGAGACTGTCAGTAAGAGATCTGTAGTAAATACAATGGAGACTGTCAGTAAGAGATCTGTAGTAACTAACAATGGAGACTGTCAGTAAGAGATCTGTAGTAACTAACAATGGAGACTGTCAGTACGAGATCTGTAGTAACTAACAATGGAGACTGTCAGAAAGAGATCTGTAGTAACTAACAATGGAGACTGTCAGATAGAGATCTGTAGTAACTAACAATGGAGACTGTCAGATAGAGATCTGTAGTAACTAACAATGGAGACTGTCAGATAGAGATCTGTAGTAACTAACAATGGAGACTGTCAGAAAGAGATCTGTAGTAACTAACAATGGAGACTGTCAAAAAGAGATCTGTAGTAACTAACAATGGAGACTGTCAGAAAGAGATCTGTAGTAACTAACAATGGAAACTGTCAGAAAGAGATCTGTAGTAACTAACAATGGAGACTGCCAGAAAGAGATCTGTAGTAACTAACAATGAAGACTGTCAAAAAGAGATCTGTAGTAACTAACAATGGAGACTGTCAAAAAGAGATCTGTAGTAACTAACAATGGAGACTGTCAGAAAGAGATCTGTAGTAACTAACAATGGAGACTGTCAGAAAGAGATCTGTAGTAACTAACAATGGAGACTGTCAGATAGAGATCTGTAGTAACTAACAATGGAGACTGTCAGAAAGAGATCTGTAGTAACTAACAATGGAGACTGTCAGAAAGAGATCTGTAGTAACTTACAATGGAGACTGTCAGATAGAGATCTGTAGTAACTAACAATGGAGACTGTCAAAAAGAGATCTGTAGTAACTAACAATGGAGACTGTCAAAAAGAGATCTGTAGTAACTAACAATGGAGACTGTCAGATAGAGATCTGTAGTAACTAACAATGGAGACTGTCAGATAGAGATCTTTAGTAACTAACAATGGAGACTGTCAGAAAGAGATCTGTAGTAACTAACAATGGAGACTGTCAGAAAGAGATCTGTAGTAACTAACAATGGAGACTGTCAAAAAGAGATCTGTAGTAACTAACAATGGAGACTGTCAAAAAGAGATCTGTAGTAACTAACAATGGAGACTGTCAAAAAGAGATCTGTAGTAACTAACAATGGAAACTGTCAAAAAGAGATCTGTAGTAACTAACAATGGAGACTGTCATAAAGAGATCTGTAGTAACTAACAATGGAGACTGTCAGAAAGAGATCTGTAGTAACTAACAATGGAGACTGTCAGATAGAGATCTGTAGTAACTAACAATGGAGACTGTCAGAAAGAGATCTGTAGTAACTAACAATGGAGACTGTCAGAAAGAGATCTGTAGTAACTAACAATGGAGACTGTCAGAAAGAGATCTGTAGTAACTAACAATGGAGACTGTCAGAAAGAGATCTGTAGTAACTAACAATGGAGACTGTCAGAAAGAGATCTGTAGTAACTAACAATGGAGACTGTCAGATAGAGATCTGTAGTAACTAACAATGGAGACTGTCAGAAAGATATCTGTAGTAACTAACAATGGAGACTGTCAGATATAGATCTGTAGTAACTAACAATGGAGACTGTCAGAAAGAGATATGTAGTAACTAACAATGGAGACTGTCAGAAAGAGATCTGTAGTAACTAACAATGGAGACTGTCAGAAAGAGATCTGTAGTAACTAACAATGGAGACTGTCAGAAAGAGATCTGTAGTAACTAACAATGGAGACTGTCAGAAAGAGATCTGTAGTAACTAACAATGGAGACTGTCATAAAGAGATCTGTAGTAACTAACAATGGAGACTGTCAGAAAGAGATCTGTAGTAACTAACAATGGAGACTGTCATAAAGAGATCTGTAGTAACTAACAATGGAGACTGTCAAAAAGAGATCTGTAGTAACAACAATGGAGACTGTCAAAAGAGATCTGTAGTAACTAACAATGGAGACTGTCAGAAAGAGATCTGTAGTAACTAACAATGGAGACTGTCAAAAAGAGATCTGTAGTAACTAACAATGGAGACTGTCAGAAAGAGATCTGTAGTAACTAACAATGGAGACTGTCAGAAAGAGATCTGTAGTAACTAACAATGGAGACTGTCAAAAAGAGATCTGTAGTAACTAACAATGGAGACTGTCAAAAAGAGATCTGTAGTAACGAACAATGGAGACTGTCAGAAAGAGATCTATAGTAACTAACAATGGAGACTGTCAAAAAGAGATCTGTAGTAACTAACAATGGAGACTGTCAAAAAGAGATCTGTAGTAACTAACAATGGAGACTGTCAAAAAGAGATCTGTAGTAACTAACAATGGAGACTGTCAAAAAGAGATCTGTAGTAACTAACATGGAGACTGTCAGAAAGAGATCTGTAGTAACTAACAATGGAGACTGTCAAAAGAGATCTGTAGTAACTAACAATGGAGACTGTCAAAAAGAGATCTGTAGTAACTAACAATGGAGACTGTCAAAAAGAGATCTGTAGTAACTAACAATGGAGACTGTCAAAAAGAGATCTGTAGTAACTAACAATGGAGACTGTCAAAAAGAGATCTGTAGAAACTAACAATAGAGACTGTCAAAAAGAGATCTGTAGTAACTAACAATGGAGACTGTCAAAAAGAGATCTGTAGTAACTAACAATGGAGACTGTCAAAAAGAGATCTGTAGTAACTAACAATAGAGACTGTCAAAAAGAGATCTGTAGTAACTAACAATGGAGACTGTCAAAAAGAGATCTGTAGTAACTAACAATGGAGACTGTCAAAAAGAGATCTGTAGTAACTAACAATGGAGACTGTCAAAAAGAGATCTGTATTAACTAACAATAGAGACTGTCAAAAGAGATTTGTAGTAACTAACAATAGAGACTGTCAAAAAGAGATCTGTAGTAACTAACAATGGAGACTGTCAAAAAGAGATCTGTAGTAACTAACAATGGAGACTGTCAAAAAGAGATCTGTAGTAACTAACAATAGAGACTGTCAAAAAGAGATCTGTAGTAACTAACAATGGAGACTGTCAAAAAGAGATCTGTAGTAACTAACAATGGAGACTGTCAAAAAGAGATCTGTAGTAACTAACAATGGAGACTGTCAAAAGAGATCTGTAGTAACTAACAATGAAGACTGTCAAAAAGAGATCTGTAGTAACTAACAATGGAGACTGTCAAAAAGAGATCTGTAGTAACTAACAATGGAGACTGTCAAAAAGAGATCTGTAGTAACTAACAATGGAGACTGTCAAAAAGAGATCTGTAGTAACTAACAATGGAGACTGTCAAAAAGAGATCTGTAGTAACTATCAATGGAGACTGTCAGAAAGAGATCTGTAGTAACTAACAATGGAGACTGTCAGAAAGAGATCTGTAGTAACTAACAA
The DNA here is from genome assembly GCA_032433765.1 of Megaustenia siamemsis. NCBI lineage: Eukaryota > Metazoa > Mollusca > Gastropoda > Stylommatophora > Ariophantidae > Megaustenia > Megaustenia siamemsis. Next base: position 2,019,931 of record JAVIAB010000047.1, on the reverse strand, counting down.
TGGAGACTGTCAAAAAGAGATCTGTAGTAACTAACAATGGAGACTGTCAAAAAGAGATCTGTAGTAACGAACAATGGAGACTGTCAGAAAGAGATCTATAGTAACTAACAATGGAGACTGTCAAAAGAGATCTGTAGTAACTAACAATGGAGACTGTCAAAAAGAGATCTGTAGTAACTAACAATGGAGACTGTCAGTAAGAGATCTGTAGTAACTAACAATGGAGACTGTCAAAAGAGATCTGTAGTAACTAACAATGGAGACTGTAAGACAGAGATCTGTAGTAACTAACAATGGAGACTGTCAGAAAGAGATCTGTAGTAACTAACAATGGAGACTGTCAAAAAGAGATCTGTAGTAACTAACAATGGAGACTGTCAAAAGAGATCTGTAGTAACTAACAATGGAGACTGTCAAAAAGAGATCTGTAGTAACTAACAATGGAGACTGTCAGTTAGAGATCTGTAGTAACTAACAATGGAGACTGTCAAAAAGAGATCTGTAGTAACTAACAATAGAGACTGTCAAAAAGAGATCTGTAGTAACTAACAATGGAGACTCTCAGTAAGAGATCTGTAGTAACTAACAATGGAGACTGTCAAAAAGAGATCTGTAGTAACTAACAATAGAGACTGTCAAAAAGAGATCTGTAGTAACTAACAATGGAGACTGTCAAAAAGAGATCTGTAGTAACTAACAATGGAGACTGTCAAAAAGAGATCTGTAGTAACTAACAATGGAGACTGTCAAAAAGAGATCTGTAGTAACTAACAATAGAGACTGTCAAAAGAGATTTGTAGTAACTAACAATAGAGACTGTCAAAAAGAGATCTGTAGTAACTAACAATGGAGACTGTCAAAAAGAGATCTGTAGTAACTAACAATGGAGACTGTCAAAAAGAGATCTGTAGTAACTAACAATAGAGACTGTCAAAAGAGATCTGTAGTAACTAACAATGGAGACTGTCAGTTAGAGATCTGTAGTAACTAACAATGGAGACTGTCAAAAAGAGATCTGTAGTAACTAACAATGGAGACTGTCAGAAAGAGATCTGTAGTAACTAACAATGGAGACTGTCAAAAAGAGATTACAAGATTAGCAATAGCAACACAAACATGAGACGCGATTAAGAACATGGCACAACACCAGCAAGGTAGTAACATTACAATTATTGACATGTATTTTCACAATCGCAACATGCGTTTGTGACTAATGGACAATCTCGAAAAAAAGCAAGGAAAAAATTGATTCATTCGAAATAAAAATTTTACAGAAAATCCTTAAGATACCTTGGATAGTGTAAATGAGCAATCTATAAATACTAACCGATTTAAACATGAAAACAATCTGGCTTGTAAACACGATTCTGCAGATGGCATTAAAATAATACGGGAGGTCAAAAAGTAATGCACACCAATTTTTTTCTCGGCTAATAATAAAGATAGGAATATGAAATTTTGCACACTTGGAATATGACATGTTCCAATTATGTGTGCCAAATTGACCAGCATTCTGATAAATATTACGCAATCTATGAACCGTTAAAATGGAGCTTGTCAACAATGTCCGTTACAAACAGCGAATTGTCATAGAATTTCTGGTTGCGGAAAAAGAAACTGTGGCAAACATTCATAAACGACTGTGTGCAGTGTACAAATGTTCTGCAGTCGATAGGAGCACAGTTAGTCGCTGGGTTCAGAGAATTAAACCTGCATAAAGTGAACGAGTGGAGCTGCATGATTTACCGCGTTCTGGACGTGTTGCCTCGGCTACCAGCACATACATGTTAAACCGGGCTGATGCCATTATTCGTAAGGATAGGCGTATCACTAGTCAGCAATTGGCATTGCAGCTTACAGTCAGCAAGGGAAGTGCAATCGCAATTTTAAAACTCTCGGATATTCAAAGATTTGCGCTCGATGGGTTCCTCGGTGCCTAACAAATGATCACAGAGTTCAAAGGAAAACATTCTGTTCTGAATTGTTGGAGCGTTTCGGTGTTGAAGGAGAAATGTTTTTGTCAAAAATTGTTACCGGTGACGAAACGTGGGCACATTATTATGAGCCTGAAACAAAAATGCAGTCAATGGAATGGCATCATCCGCAGTCACCAAAAAGAAAAAAATTCAAAACATCTCCATCAGCCGGAAAGGTGATGATCACTGTCTTCTGGGACATTGATGGTGTGATTCTTGTTGATGTAATGACAAGAGGTGAGACAATCAACTCTACAGCTTACATCAATACACTGACAAAACTCAAAATCGGTTCCACAGAGTTCGGCCTAATAAGCCATCTGCAGATTTGTTGCTTCAACATGACAATGCACGCCCTCACACAAGTCTGGTAACACGGGAAGCAATCAACAAATTTGGTTGGACTGTACTGCCCCATCCTCCTTACAGCCCTGATCTGGCTCCCTCAGATTTCCATCTGTTTGGACCACTCAAAAATTCCTGCGTGGGACACACTTTGACAATGATGAGGGTGTTATCCGTGCAGTTAAAAAATGGCTACGCGAGCAGGACAAAACTTGGTACAAACGAGGCATTCATGACCTAGTTTCGCGTTGGCGTAAGGCAATACGCTTGGACGGAGATTATGTTGAAAAATAGATAGTGTAAAGGGGATGTTCAGCTACAATCTGTGAAAATTTCACACATTTTGCCCGAATAGTTTCCGAGAAAAAAATTGGTGTGCATTACTTTTTGACCTCGTACTTTGACCACGTCAAAGATACAGCGGGTTGGAGTATTGGAATGTGGAAGGTATGGTTCCTGGACGACGCATCAGGAGCAGATCAAGAAGAAAGTGGTTTAAAGACACCATGGAACCCTTGAACATGACAACAGAAGAAGTGGGGTATCTAGCTAGTGAGATTCTTTCAGACTATGGTGAATTTAACTTCTGTGGGAGAACTGGCTAGAGACATAGATTCTTTCAGACGGGCTATGGTGAATGCAATGTTATGTGGGAGATCTGGCTAGAGACAGTAAAAGGACGCAGGGACTGGTTGGTCTCGAGGCAAGACGCCGGCCTCGAGACAGAGAGGTTGTGGGTTCAAATCCCGGCTGCACCAATTGGGATTGTTATTTGTGATTTCTCTCTGCGGCAACCACCCCTGGGCTCAGCAGCGAGGCCCGGCTTGAAACGTAAATTACTCGTCAACGGAAAAAATATGTGTACCTCTGAAGACGAGGTTATCTGCCTGTGCGGCGAGGGACCCCTCTGCACACGGCTGCCAGGGAAAAATTGATTAAGACGCAAAATTCAGTTCCTAGTCTCTAGGGACTTCGTCAGAGGTAAAAGCTGGCGAACGGGAAAAAAGGATGAAAAAAAAATAATAAAAAGGACGCTATGCATACGCCGTGTTGCTGTTTCAGTAAAATTGTATTTGTACAGTTCTCGGTCCCACACATCCGTCTGTGTCCACACATCCGCCTGTGTCCACACATCCGCCTGTGTCCACACATCCGTCTGTGTCCACACATCCGTCTGTGTCCACACATCCGTCTCCAACATTGCGTTTTTGAGGACCAGCTTGTCTTCCTTCTCGATCCACACTCACTTGATAAAACTACTACTCTTTCAGTGACTACACCTTGAGTCAGTGACTACACCTTGAGTCAGTGACTACACCTTGAGTCAGTGACTACACCTTGAGTCAGTGACCACACCTTGAGTCAGTGACTACACCTTGAGTCAGTGACTACACCTTGAGTACAAGTTGAATTGGACACTGAAATAACCAACTAGAAACAAGATCGACCAAATTCCATAAAAAACAACTCTGGATAAGGCGGCAGTCCGGATTAATCGACCTTTTTTCCCTGGAATATTTGTTTGTTTTATCAATCAACAAAGTGTCTTTCTGTTAAACCAGTTAAAAATGTGATCTAAGTTTAACTGTCTAGGAAGAAAGAGAGACAGAGAAAAAGGGGGGGGGGGGGGAAGAGGCGGAGAGATAGAGAATTCGCGCGTAGCTGATGTTGACGGATGTGTTTATATATAAACAAATGTATACCAGCATTTGTTGACATGATGCCCCCACGCAACGGCTCCACACGCAATGCCCACCGCGCTCCCAGATTTACAAATGCTATTTACTCTTTTCCTTTAAAACCCGTGGGTGGCATATAATTGTAGCCACTTGCGGATTTCATTTGTTCCTATTCCAACCCTCAGTCTGTCCTCGGTAATTATGGAAGTCAACAGATTGTGTTGTTACTACAGCCGTTGTGGAGTTAAAACAATATTTATTGCTTGCGTTATATTTGAGCTAATTTCCTCTAATATAGGGTTACATTTACTCTAATTTCAACCTGTTTGGGGTTATTTTCTTGCTAATTACTCCATTTTTTTATCATTTTACTGCTAATTTTCTTCTATTTGTAGGCTATATTGCAGCTTGTTGGTTTTTGTGTCCAATTTTAGAGCAATATTACTGCAAATGTCTTCCAGTTTAGGGTACAAATGTTGTACATTTGTTTCCACTTCTGGTGGTTTTTTAAATGCAAATTTATACCACTTTGTGCTTGCATTTTTGTGTGATAATTTAAATATAGCAGCATCGTTCAACTTTGGTTCGAATCTCTCTCGAATTTAACAGTGGCACTTTGGAACTTTCTAAATCAGGAAGTTCGAAGTATATGGCTCCACTGCATTTCTACTAGAATTCTCCTACTTCTGGCTTGAATTTCTACTAGAATTCTCCTACTTCTGGCTTGAATTTCTACTAGAATTCTCCTACTTCTGGCTTGAATTTCTACTAGAATTCTCCTACTTCTGGCTTGAATTTCTACTAGAATTCTCCTACTTCTGGCTTGAATTTCTACTAATTCCTCTATATTTAGTTTGTGTTACTACATATTCTTCTATTTTTGTCTTTTAATTATATTTCTACTAACATTTCTATTTTTGGTTTATATTTCTACTAACATTTCTATTTTTGGTTTATATTTCTACTAACATTTCTATTTTCGGTTTATATTTCTACTAATTTTCTATTTTTGGTTTATATTTCTACTAAATTTTCTATTTTTGGTTTATATTTCTACCAAATTTTTACGTTTAGTTTATTTTTCTGCTAATTCGTCTACTTTTGTCTTTTAGTAATATTTCTACGTTTGACTTATATTTCTACTACTTTTGTACTTTTGGTGTATATTCATACTAATTCTACTTTTGGTTTATATTTCTACTAATGCTTCTACTTTTGGTTATATTTCTACTAATTATTCTTATATACTCTACAACTTATATTGGAGGAACACTTTGAAAAGCAAAAACCTTTTGTACTTAACTTCATCGACTTCAAAAAGCATTTGATAGTATTCATAGAGATTCTTTGTGGAAAATTCTGAAGCAATATGGTTTACCATCAAAAATCATAAATATTATCAAAGACATGTATGATGGTTATACATGTGCAGTTCGAACAGAAGAAGGACTGAGCGAATGTTTCCCAATAGAAACTGGGTTAAACAAGGATGTATTTTATCGCCCTTGTTATTTGGAGTTGTTATGGACTTCATAATGAAGAAATGCTGCACTGGTAATAAAGGCATTGAATGGATACAAGGAGACCATTTGGAGGACCTCGACTTGCTGATGACATAGTTCTCAACAGCAGTCAGATAAAACGATGCAGGAAAACACAAATGAACTATCATCAATAGCCAGCAAAATTGGGCTTGAGATCAATCATGAAAAGACTAAAGTCATGAAAAGCTTAATTCCAACAGACGACAAAATATGCATGGAAACAAACCAGTGGAACAGATCGATCACTTTATCTATCTTGGAAGTCACATTGATCGAGAAGGGGATACAAGCAAAGAAATTAGAATCAGAATAGCTAAAGCAGCAATGTCTTTCAGAAGCCTTGAAAAGTTGTGGAAATCAAAACTCATCAGCACAAACACAAACTTAGACTATTCAAATCAAATGTACTATCAACCCTTACGTATGCATGTGAAAGCTGGAAAACAACAAGAGATATAGAAACAAAGTTGAACGCATTCGAAATAAATGTCTAAGAAAATACTTGGTATATCTATCTATTGACCTTTCGAGCCGTAACCGGCCCATAGGGCGTAGACCAAGATACACCTTCTCCTATATGAATTTTTGTTCTAGCAGTTTTCTTTTAAAGATATTTTATCAAATCTCGCCATCTGTCTCTGTTCTGTGCAAGCAGTTCTATCTCATTGATGGAGCCGATTCCTGCTGCTCTTGCCTCTCTCATCAATGTTCTTCTCAGTGTCTCCCTGGGTCTTCCTCTTTTTCTTTTACCTGTTGTTTCCCATATGAGGGCTTGCTTTGCTATTCGATTATTATCTCTTCTCATCACATGTCCAACGTATGACCATCGTCTTTTCTTTATTACTGAAGATATTAGTGGTTGATTGGCGATTTCTCTAATTTCCTCGTTTGTTTTGAATTCGTTCCATTCTATACCAAGTATTTTCCTTAGACATTTATTTTCGAATGCGTTCAACTTTGTTTCTATATCTCTTGTTGTTTTCCAGCTTTCACACGCATACGTAAGGGTTGATAGTACATTTGATTTGAATAGCCTAAGTTTTGTGTTTGTGCTAATGAGTTTTGATTTCCACAACTTTTCAAGTCTTCTGAAAGACATTGCTGCTTTAGCCAGTCTGATTCTAATTTCTTTGCTCGTATCCCCTTCTCGATCAATGTGACTTCCAAGATAGATAAAGTGATCGATCTCTTCTACTGGTTTGTTTTCCATGTATATTTTGTCACTTGTTGGAATTAAACTTTTCATGACTTTAGTCTTTTCATGATTGACCTCAAGCCCAATTTTGCTGGCTATTGATGATAGTTCATTTGTGTTTTCCTGCATCGTTTTTATCTGACTGCTGATGAGAACTATGTCATCAGCAAAGTCGAGGTCCTCCAAATGGTCTCCTTGTATCCATTCGATGCCTTTATTACCAGTGCAGCATTTCTTCATTATGAAGTCCATAACAATTCCAAATAACAGGGCGATAAAATACATCCTTGTTTAACCCCAGTTTCTATTGGGAAACATTCGCTCAGTCCTTCCTCTGTTCGAACTGCACATGTGTAACCATCATACATGTCTGATAATATTTATGATTTTTGATGGTAAGCCATATTGCTTCAGAATTTTCCACAAAGAATCTCTATGAATACTATCAATGCTTTTTTGAAGTCGATGAAGTTAAGTACAAAAGGTTTTTGCTTTTCAATGTGTTCCTCCAATATAAGTCGTAGAGTGAAAATGTGGTCAAGACAGCTTCTCCCTTTTCTAAACCCAGCCTGTTCTTCACGCATTACTGTATCTATTGAATCCTTTATTCTATTTAGGATGATTTTACAGAATAACTTTGAGGCAACTGACAAAAGTGTCACGCCTCTCCAGTTGTTACAATCTCTAAGATTGCCCTTTTTTGGGATCTTAACAATGATTCCTTTTTTCCATTTATGAGGCGTCTTCACTTGGTATAGCGTGGAACGAATTCAACACAAACGAGAAATTAGAGAAATCGACAATCAACCACTAATATCTTCAGTAATAAAGAAAAGACGATAGTCATATGTTGGACATGTGATGAGAAGAGATAATAACCGAATAGCAAAGCAAGCCCTCATGTGGGAAACAACAGGTAAGAGGAAAAGAGGATGACCAGAGAGACACTGAAGAGAACATTGATGAGAGAGGCAAGAGCAGCAGGAATCTGCTCCCTCCATAAGATAGAGCTGCTTGCACAGAACAGAGACAAATGGCGAGGTTTGATAAATATCTTTAAAAGATTTGAAAAATGCTAGAACAAAAATTTAGATAAGAGGAGTATCTTGGTCTACGCCCTATGGGTCGGCTACGGCTCGAAAGGTCAATAGATATATATATAGATATAATTCTACTTTTGGTTTATATTTCTACTAATTTTTCTTCTTTTGGTTTATATTACTTTTAATGTTTGTACTTTTGGTTTATATTTTTACGAATTCTTCTACTTTTGGTTTATATTTCTACTAATTCGTCTACTTTTGGTTTATATTTCTACTAATTCTACTTTTGGTTTATATTTCTTCTAATTCTTCTACTTTTGGTTTATATTTTTACTAATTCTTCTACTTTTGGTTTATATTTTTACTAATTCTTCTACTTTTGGTTTATATTTCTACTAATTCTACTTTTGGTTTATATTTCTTCTAATTCTTCTACTTTTGGTTTATATTTCTACTAATTCTACTTTTGGTTCATATTTCTTCTAATTCTTCTACTTTTGATTTATAGTTCTACCAACACATTCTTTTCTTCACAAGCACTAACGTAACAAGTTATAGCCAAATTTGTCTTACCTATGAATCCCTCCTAGTCACATTTTGTCAAGAATGTTTGACAAGAACAACATTAAAAGGAGAAAACAAAGAAGAAGACGCGATGATAATTATTATTATGTTAACAATGATGATGATAACAAGGAAAATGAAGAAGACGATTACGAAGATACTGATGATACTACTTACTTGCGTTCGCCTGATGACTAAAGGAGTACACCTCTTAGTCATCCGCCCTTAAAAGGACGTTCAGGGGCGTGTCTGCGTTGTGTTGTGGTTTGCAGTATAACTGTGATATTTGCGCCTTTCGACCCAACACATCCGGCTTGAGCACGATCCTGATTGTGATGATAAAGATGGTGACGATGATGATAAAGATGGTGACGATGATGATAAAGATGGTGACGATGATCATAAAGATGGTGACGATGATGATAAGATGGTGACGATGATAATAAAGATGGTGACGATAATGATAAAGATGGTAACGATAATCATAAAGGCGGTGACGATAATGATAAAGATGGTGACGATAATCATAAAGGTGGTGACGATGATAATAAAGATGGTGACGATAATGATAAAGATGGTGACGATAATCATAAGGTGGTGACGATAATGATAAAGATGGTGACGATAATCATAAAGGTGGTGACGATGATGATAACGCAGGAAAGATTTTTTAAAAAAGAAAATAAAACGAAGAATAGGAAGAAGACGAAGAATTGTTTTCAAAGGAAACGTCATCGCAAAAACCAGAAAATGACGTGTGCTACGTGTGTGTGTGTGTGTGTTTCCGAATGTGCTGTATCCAGATGTGCATTGGTTGTGTTGAGCGTAGTACGTTAATGCAAGAGAGATGTGTATGGATATTATATGTGCCGGGTGAAAGGTCAGAGTTTATAGTTTATACATGGGGCAGTATGAAGGGGCGTGCGCAACAAGTGATAACAGCCCTGTATCCAGCTTTTCAAGTGTTTTTTATTTGTATTCAGCACGTGGTCCGTGTTACAAGCGTGATCGAGGAGTAACTGAGTAGAAGGTTATTGAGTGAGTGAGTGAGTGAGTGAGTGAGTGAGTGAGTGAGTGAGTGAGTCTGTCAATCAGTCAGTCAATCTGTCAGTCAGTTTGTCAGTCAGTCAACAAGTGGGTGAGTCATTCAGTTAGACGCCAATAAGTGAGTGTGTGTGAGTCAGTCAGTCGGTCAAAAAGTGGGTGAGTCATTCAGTCAGACACCAATAAGTGAATGAGTGAGTCAGTCAACAAGTGAGTGAGTGTGTGTAAGTCGGCCAATCAGTGGGTGAGGTACTTAGTCTGTTAACGAGTGAGTATGTGGGTCAGTCAGTCTGTCAGTAGTCAGTCAACAGGTGGGTGAAGTAGTTACTCTGTCACGTGTGTGTGAGTAAGTCAGTCAGTCAACAGGTGGGTGAAGTAGTTACTCTGTCACGAGTGTGTGAGTAAGTCAGTCAGGCAACAAGTAGGTGAGACATTAAGTAGACGCCAATAAGTGAGTGATCGAGTCAGTTTCTCAGCAAGTGGATGACCGGGACTCTAGGCTCAGGAACGGTAAGAAAAATAAGAACTACCAGTAGAAATGTGTCAGGCGAATGTCAGGAAATAGCATGTGAGCTAAGATCAGAAATGAGAACTGTGAAAAAAAAAACTAGGAATAATTTCCGCCATAGAGTATCTAAAGAAACAACACATAAAATGGTTTGGCCAGTGATAAGATAGATAGATGAGAACGCAACACAACGAGCCTTAAATGAACGTTCGAGAACATCAGACTCAAGGGTCGAGCACGAATAAAATGGATTGATCGAATACTGGAACACTAGGAAACAACAGCAGCAAAGGCGAACAAAAGAGCAAAAGACTGCAAATCATATCTCCCCTCGACGCTGAAAGGCAAATCAGGAAGAAAAGCAGAAGAAGAGGAAGATACAGTTGACTCAAATAAGAGTGTCTAATAGTCCCCCCACCCCCCCCCCCCCCTTTTTTTTTCCTTCTTTAGATACCTTTCGAAAATGTCGTACCATGAGGTTAAATGAACAAAATGTCGTACCATGAGGTTAAATGAAACAAAAATGTCGTACCATGAGGTTAAATGAAACAAAAATGTCGTACCATGAGGTTAAATGAAATAAAAATGTCGTACCATGAGGTTAAATGAATAAAAATGTCGCCACCTCAAGGTTAAATGAAATAAAAATGTCGCCACCTCAAGGTTAAATGAAATAAAATGTCGCCACCTCAAGGTTAAATGAACAAAAATGTTGAGGAACTGGCTGGTCTAGTGGTAAGACGTTTGCTTCAGGACAGAACAGTCCTGGCTTCGATTGCCACAACGGGCGGTGGAAATTGTTCAAAAACCGAACACGTGATTTCCTTGTGACTTAACCCTCCCCCGGTCTCTGGGTAGTGAGATCCGATCTCTAGCCCTCTCTGGGTAGTGAGATCCGATCTCTAGCCCTCTCTGGGTAGTGAGATCCGATCTCTAGCCCTCTCTGGGTAGTGAGATCCGATCGCTAGCCCTCTCTGGTAGTGAGATCCGATCTCTAGCCCTCTCTGGGTAGTGAGATCCGATCTCTAGCCCTCTCTGGGTAGTGAGATCCGATCTCTAGCCCTCTCTGGGTAGTGAGATCCGATCTCTAGCCCTCTCTGGGTAGTGAGATTCGATCTCTAGCCCTCTCTGGGTAGTGAGATTCGATCTCTAGCCCTCTCTGGGTAGTGAGATCCGATCTCTAGCCCTCTCTGGGTAGTGAGATCCGATCTCTAGCCCTCTCTCATCCGTACCGTTTATTTTACACTTTAACTTAGTAGTCATAGCACTTACGTATGATGCCGTGTTGCTAAAAGCTTACCAGTAATTCATCTCCAGTACATATCTAGCCTAGTTTAGTTTAGTTTAATTTAGTTTTTAGTTTAGTTTTTAGTTTAGTTTAGTGGTCATTCTCCTTGCACATCAGATAAATTCATAACTACTGAAATCTTTTACATAGAATATCCATCATCTGTCTTCTTTGGATTCCTAAGTAGTGCTCCCGTCATGCATCTCCCACTTTAACATGGCATTCGTGAAGTCTGTTCACGGCTGCAGATCCAAGGTCATTTGTGTGTGTGTGTGTTTTTTTTTCGTCCAGCGTCCCTGAGGACATTTAGAATATCATCCCGGTCCAATTCCCTGGCATACTCAACATCAGGCAAACTGGCATATCTGTAGGTTCGTGCGTTAGCTCTTACACCCGCGTGTCCTGGCTTATATCTGTAAGTTCGTTAATTACCTCTTACACGCGTGTGCCCTGTAACACCTGTAAGTACGTTCAATACCTCTAACACCCTCGTGTGTGGCATATCTATAATTTCCATCATTACCTCTTACACGCGCGTGCCATGGCATATTTGTCTCCAATGTGCCAATCACAGCTGATTGTTTCTAAAACTGGCATTATCTCAAACCTTGACTATCTTGCAGCAATATTGAATGTGGATATCCTCACCCTAATAAGTCACACCTTGAAATTAACATTTTATGCAGGTGGTTTCAATTTGTAACATACTTCAAACGCAAGTTATTTTTAGCTCAAGTAAATATTGATGCCCTGAATGCTATTTTAGTGGGTTAATCCTCGTAAATAGCACATCCAAGATTTACCCAACTTTCAATTTACAGTCACAACGGCTTCAGATTTTTTTTTTCTTTTTTTTTTTTTGCGTTCGCCAGCCTTGACCTCTGACGAAGTCCCTAGAGACCAGGAACTGAATTTTGGGTGTTAATCCGTTTCCCCCTGGCAGCCGTGTGCACAGGGATCCCTAACCGCACAGCAGATAACTCCCTCTTCGGAGGTACTCATATTTTTTCGTCGATGAGTGACGTTTCAAGCCGGGCCTCGCTGCTGAGGCCAGGGGTGGTTGCCGCAGAGAGAAATCATCAATAAAAATCCTAACTGGTGCAGCCGGGATTTGTATCTACAACCTCTCTGTCTTAAAGGCCGCCGTCTTGTCTCGAGACCATATATTCAGGTATAGAGTCTTGTAATCAACTTAAATGTATAACAGATGAAGCATGTGTTATACTTATGTTTTTTGGAAAGACGCAAATGAGCAACCTAAACCACGGCTGTCCAGTGTGTTGATATATTGGGACGTGACTGACTGATCGACGTGAAGACGGAAGGTTCCAAGTTACAATTGCGATGATAAAAATAATAACATTAATATTCGTTGTAACATTCATCATTATCATTGAGTGCTATCTCCGCATCGAGGGTTGACTACCATGGAGCGCCGTTCCGCTTTGTCTCTGATTTGATGGTGCAGTTTGTCATAGCTGACTTGTCCATCTTTTGATGTTACTCGTCCATGTTAGTCTTGGTCTGCATCTTTACCTTTGTTTCCCTTCCAAGATTACTTTTAGTAGGCTGCTGTGTCTTTTAACATTCCTCAAAAATCTCATTTGTCTTGTCGGAATTGTTTTTGTAGTTCTCTTTCCATTTTTAGTTGTTTTAAGACTTCATCGTTTATTTTCTTTTCTTTCCATCCAATTCTTCGTATTCTTCTATAAATCCACATTTCAAAGGCTTCAGTTTTCTGTTCTTTTCATAGTATAATGTCCTTGTTTCTGCACCATACAGGAATGTTCTGAAGATCTAATGATAAGATATATCTTTGTTTTAGCCCTGGTGTTATTTGTTTTGGTGTTAGTATATTTTTCATGGCATTACATTTGCTTATAGTAACATTACGGTACTTAAATTTAAGTGATAAAAAGTTGACCGTAAAAGAATTGTGTCTTTATATGGTGTGATTTATGAGAGGACACGTTCGCTGTAAAGTTATGAAAATAATGTTAAAGAGAGCTGAATACAATTGTCAACTCCAATGTTAGTCAGTCCTATTATATGCTGTGAAACATGGAGAAAAACAAAATCGACAATCATGAAGATACAGCCATTCATTAATGGATGCTTACGCAGAATAAAAGGATGGAAATGGCAGGACAAAATCACTAACATAGAATTATGGAAATGTACAAGTCAAATACCAATGGATAAAGAGATACAGCGAAGACGATGGCGCTGGATAGGACACACTGCGGAAGCCAACCTAGAGTATTACACAACAGGCCCTTTTTTGGAATCCCAGGGGAAAAGACAAAGAGTAAGACCAAGGAATTCTTGGAGAAGACAGATAGAAGCAGAGATGAAGATGATGGGGAAGACATGGAATGATCTAAACGAATGGCAAGAAACAATGACTTGGGAAGTGTTTGATGAAGGAAGACCTATGCTCCACAGGGAGCTGAAAGGTAAAAGAAGAAGAGCTGAATACAATTTTAGCGACATGAATGGTATGTCAAGGAGCCATAGCATGCGCTTTCGCCACGTTGGTTATTTGGTTATGGAAGGCCTCGTATCACAGCAAACGAATTAAAATCCATAATTGTTCAACCGCCCGTGCCAGCGTAATCATCCGAATTAATATCTCATCTCCCAAACAAAGAAAAGCAACTGTAGTCCCGATCGTAGCAGTCTCAGTACACGCCAAAAGACATAAGGCGAAGCCGCGCAGAAAGTGAACACAGCCAACTGTTCCCTGCCATACGATATCATCATTCATCGTAAACATTGGAATATCGAAACATGATCAAAACGGATGAGACACACAGCTAGCTCACTGTGTGCACAGAGCACTTAACTCAGTAGCTCCTGCAACAAGCCGGACTTTGAATATGAGGAAACTGCAACACGGAAAACTTTTCATGCATAGCCTTCAATTGTTCCGCCGCCTATCCACAATATACCGGAAGTTCACGTCATCTTGAAAATGATGATCGTCGTTAAAAAAAAAAATGTATAGCGCTTGATGATGTTAGCCATCGTTGTTGACTCCAATTCCGGACATTTAGACACACAGTTAGTCGTCAGATTTTCCCCGTCGCGCATCAAACAACACACCGTAAGATTATCGTACGGCCGGTCTAGGGATAGACGATGAGCCATTACGAGTAGCACACAAAAATGTCCTACACACAATTTCGCTCCCTTTAGATTCATGATTACTCTGGTGATTGCAGCCTACGACGAACAAAACGCGGTGCAAATTTCCTAAAAAAGATAAAACTGCGGCTGACAAGGTAGTTGACATTAATGGGTAACAGGGAAATAACTTGCGTCAAAGAATTCCAACAGCGGTCATGAACAGCACCAATGTGACGTAAAGCGCAGATCAAGTCTAGACGATGGAAGGTCGCATTCACGTTGGATTTGATTGCACTAAACTATCAGTGATAAGTGTGTTAACTTTCTGTGTGGTTTCGCCTTATGTCTTTTGGCGTATGCTGAGACTGCTATGATGGGGACTGCAGCTACCTTTGTTTGGGAGATGGGGTATTACATCGTATGATTCCACTGGCACGGGCGGTTGAGCAATTATGGATTTTAATTCGTTTGCCTTTTATAACATAAGCATAGCCAATCAGTGATAAACATCTGTGCAATATGGAAGCAGACATCTGACATAATGTTCATAATGATAAGAGAATATATATCAGGACAGCTGAAATAATAATGAAATAGAAGATATCTGGTCGCTAGTGGAAGGAAACACTTAGGAAGCATAGCCTACAAGAAACACAATGTAAACACCCAAACCAGATTAGAAAGTGTGGCTGCACCCTGTTCATAATACACGGCAAGTCTGAAAATTAACTCGAGATTATACAGACAATCAAACACTGATACTTGATACGAAATATGTCAGCAATAAATCTCTTCGTTAGGGATATACCACCTGATAAGTGAGGTTACCAAACAAATTTGTAGTTTGCATTTTACATTTTAAATAAAACAGGAGATTTTGTAGTAGCCTCCGTCAGTCATAGTTGACTATAATAGCCTCCGTCAGTCATAGTTGACAATAATAGCCTCCGTCAGTCATAGTTGACTATAGTAGCCTTGGTCAGTCATAGTTGACTATAATAGCATCCGTCAGTCATAGTTTACTATAGTAGCCTCTGTCAGTCATAGTTGACTATAATAGCATCCGTCAGTCATATTTGACTATAGTAGCCTCCGTCAGTCATAGTTGACTATAATAGCCTCCGTCAGTCATAGTTGACTATAATAGCTTCCGTCAGTCATAGTTGACTATAATAGCCTCCGACAGTCATAGTTGTCTATAGTAGCCTCCGTCAGTCATAGTTGACTATAATAGCCTCCGTCAGTCATAGGTGACTATAATAGCATCCGTCAGTCATAGTTGACTATAGTAGCCTCAATCAGTCATAGTTGACTATAGTAGTCTTCGTTAGTCATAGTTGACTATAGTAGCCTTCGTCAGTCATAGTTGACTATAGTAGCCTCCGTCAGTCATAGTTGACTATAATATCATCTGTCAGTCATAGTTGACTATAGTAGCCTCCGTCAATCATAGTTGACTATAGTAGCCTCTGTCAGTCATAGTTGACTATAGTAGCCTCCGTCAATCATATTTGACTACAGTAGCCTCCGTCAGTCATAGTTGACTATAATAGCCTTCGTTAGTCATAGTTGACTATAATAGCCTCCGTCAGTCATAATTGTCTATAGTAGCCTCAGTCAGTCACAATTGACTACAGTAGCCTCAGTCAGTCATTGTTGACTATAATAACCTCAGTTAGTCATAGTTGACTATAATAGCCTCATCAGTCATAGTTGACTATAGTAGCCTCAGTCAGTTACAATTGACTACAGTAGCCTCAGTCAGCCATAGTTGACTATAGTAGTCTCCGTCAGTCATAGTTAACTAGAGTAGCCTCCGCCAGTCATAGTTGACTATAGTAGCCTCCGTCAGTCATAGTTGACTATAGTAGCCTCCGTCAGTCATAGTTGACTATAGTAGCCTCCGTCAGTCATAGTTGACTATAGTAGCCTCCGTCAGTCATAGTTGATTATAGTAGCCTCCGTCAGTCATAGTTGACTATAATATCATCTGTCAGTCATAGTTGACTATAGTAGCCTCCGTCAATCATAGTTGACTATAGTAGCCTCTGTCAGTCATAGTTGACTATAGTAGCCTCCGTCAATCATATTTGACTACAGTAGCCTCCGTCAGTCATAGTTGACTATAGTAGCCTCCGTCAATCATATTTGACTACAGTAGCCTCCGTCAGTCATAGTTGTCTATAGTAGCCTCAGTCAGTCACAATTGACTACAGTAGCCTCAGTCAGTCATAGTTGACTATAATAACTCAGTTAGTCATAGTTTGACTATAATAGCCTCAATCAGTCATAGTTGACTATAGTAGCCTCAGTCAGTTCAATTGACTACAGTAGCCTCAGTCAGCCATAGTTGACTATAGTAGTCTCCGTCAGTCATAGTTAACTAGAGTAGCCTCCGCCAGTCATAGTTGACTATAGTAGCCTCCGTCAGTCATAGTTGACTATAGTAGCCTCCGTCAGTCATAGTTGACTATAGTAGCCTCCGTCAGTCATAGTTGACTATAGTAGCCTCCGTCAGTCATAGTTGATTATAGTAGCCTCCGTCAGTCATAGTTGACTATAATAGCATCCGTCAGTCATAGTTGACTATAGTAGCCTCTGTCAGTCATAGTTGACTATAATAGCCTTCGTTAGTCATAGTTGACTAAAGAAGCCTCATTCAGTCACAATTGACTACAGTAGCCTCAGTCAGTCATAGTTGACTATAGTAGCCTCCGTCAGTCATAGTTGACTATAGTAGCGTCAGTCAGTCACAATTGACTACAGTAGCCTCAGTCAGTCATAGTTGACTATAGTAGCCTCCGTCAGTCATAGTTGACTATAGTAGCCTCAGTTGGTCATAGTTGACTATAATAGCCTCAGTCAGTCATAGTTGACTATAGTAGCCTCAGTCAGTCACAATTGACTACAGTAGCATCAGTCAGTCATAGTTGACTATAATAGTCTCCGTCAGTCATAGTTAACTAGAGTAGCCTCCGCCAGTCATAGTTGACTATAGTAGCCTCCGTCAGTCATAGTTGACTATAGTAGCCTCCGTCATTCATAGTTGACTATAGTAGCCTTCGTCAGTCATTGTTGATTATAGTAGCCTCCGTCAGTCATAGTTGACTATAATAGCATCCGTCAGTCATAGTTGACTATAATAGCATCCGTCAGTCATAGTTGACTATAGTAGCCTCCGTCAGTCATAGTTGACTATAATAGCATCCGTCAGTCATAGTTGGCTATAGTAGCCTCCGTCAGTCATAGTTGACTATAATAGCATCCGTCAGTCATAGTTGACTATAATAGCATCCGTCAGTCATAGTTGACTATAGTAGCCTCCGTCAGTCATAGTTGACTATAATAGCCTCCATCAGTCCATAGTTGACTATAATAGCCTCCGTCAGTCATAGTTGGCTATAGTAGCCTCCGTCAGTCATAGTTTACTGTAATAGCCTCCGTCAATCATAGTTTGACTAGAGTAGCCTCCGTCAGTCATAGTTGACTATAATAGCATCCGTCAGTCATAGTTGACTATAATAGCCTCCGTCAGTCATAGTTGACTATAGTAGCCTCCGTCAGTCATAGTTGGATACAGTAGCCTCGGTCAGTCATAGTTGACTATAGTAGCCTCCGTCAGTAATAGTTGACTATAGTAGTCTCCGTCAGTCATAGTTGACCACAGTAGCCTCCGTCAGTCATAGTTGGCTATAGTAGCCTCCGTCAGTCATAGTTGACTATAGTAGCCTTCGTTAGTCATAGTTGACTATAGAAGCCTCATTCAGTCATAGTTAACTAGAGTAGCATCCGTCAGTCATAGTTGACTATAATAGCATCCGTCAGTCATAGTTGACTATAGTAGCCTCCGTCAGTCATAGTTGACTATAATAGCATCCGTCAGTCATAGTTGACTATAATAGCATCCGTCAGTCATAGTTGACTATAGTAGCCTCCGTCAGTCATAGTTGACTATAATATCATCCGTCAGTCATAGTTGACTATAGTAGTCTCCGTCAGTCATAGTTGACTATAATAGCCTCCGTCAGTCATAGTTGACTATAATATCCTCCGTCAGTCATAGTTGACTATAATAGCCTCCGTCAGTCATAGTTGGATACAGTAGCCTCCGTCAGTCATAGTTGACTATAGTAGCCTTCGTCAGTCATAGTTGACTGTAGTAGTCTCCGTCAGTCATAGTTGACCACAGTAGCCTCCGTCAGTCATAGTTGGCTATAGTAGCCTCCGTCAGTCATAGTTGACTATAGTAGCCTCCGTCAGTCATAGTTGACTATAGTACCTTCGTCAGTCATAGTTGACTATAGTAGCCTCAGTCAGTCATAGTTGACTATAGTAGCCTCCGTCAGTCATAGTTGACTATAGTAGCCTCCGTCAGTCTTAGTTGACTATAGTAGCCTCCGTCAGTCATAGTTGACTATAGGAGCCTCCGTCAGTCATAGTTGACTATAGTAGCCTCAGTCAGTCACAATTGACTACAGTAGCCTCAGTCAGTCATAGTTGACTATAGTAGTCTCCGCTAGTTATAGTTCACTATGGCCTGTGCAGCGCCCGAAGGAAATTTTTCTTCATTTTTCTCTGTGTATTCTCCTTTTCTATGTATCTGTCTCTGCTTCTTTTTTAGTCGGAGCTTTAGAGTGTGTTTTCTAAAGATTGCAGTCTGCAGCTATGTCTTCCCAGGCTGCAGGGTTTATGTTCAGAGTTTTCATGTCACTTTTACACGCGTCTATAATCGGGTTTTGAACACCCTCTAGTTGTTTTTGCCATCTGCTAGTTGACCATAAAGTATATCTTCTGGTATTTGGTATGTGGCCACTCTCTTTCATACAGAGTAAGTGTCTAAGTCAGCGTAACCCCACGTTGTTTGAGTAGCGTGTAGATGTTCGGGAGGCCTGTGTAAGTGAGGACCTCCACCTTTGTCACTTTGGCCTTTCAGATGATACCAAGAAAACGGCACTGGCATCGCATATGGAATGTAGATTTAACCTTCGGTCCTGCTCACATAAGTTGTCCAATATTCGCTGCCATACAGGAGGATACTATAATAATGCTGGCATTGTAAACTGTAGCCTTTGTTTTAGTTTGTCAATTTACTGTGTGCCAAACACGCCTAGAAAGACAAGCAATGGTGTAGCAGATTTAACCAACGCGGTGTCCATTTGTTATTGTCTAAAGATAGTTTATCATCAGGAGATAGATAAGCGATATCAAGATAAATAAGTACCGCGGTGGTGATAACATCAAGAGATAGATAAAGCGATATCAAGATAAATAAGTACCCGCTGGTGTGAATAACATCAAGAGATAGATAAAGAATTATCAAGATAAATAATTACCCGCTGGTGTGAATAACATCAGAGATAGATAAAGCGATATCCAGATAAATAAGTACCACGCTGTGTGATACCATCAGGAGATAGATAAAGCGATATCAAGATAAATAAGTACCCGCTGGTGTGAATACATCAGGAGATAGATAAAGCGATATCAAGATAAATAAGTACCCCGCTGGTGTGAATAACATCAGGAGATAGATTAGCGATATCAAGATAAATAAGTACCCGCTGGTGTGAATAACATCAAGAGATGGATAAGCGATATCAAGAAAAT
Source organism: Megaustenia siamemsis (assembly GCA_032433765.1). Lineage (NCBI taxonomy): Eukaryota > Metazoa > Mollusca > Gastropoda > Stylommatophora > Ariophantidae > Megaustenia > Megaustenia siamemsis. The sequence continues at coordinate 2,000,009 of JAVIAB010000047.1, read as the reverse complement.
TACCCGCTGGTGTGAATACCATCAGGAGATAGATAAAGCGATATCAAGATAAATAAGTACCCGCTGGTGTGAATACCATCAGAGATAGATAAAGCGATATCAAGATAAATAAGTACCCGCTGGTGTGAATAACATCAAGAGATATAACCACACAAGATCAGTTGTACAGTCAACATTACATTCCTCTTTCAAGACAGAAAATACCGACAAGCATCTGAGATGAAAGCAGTCAACAACTCATAGCTCACCGATTATGCCAGGATAAGTAAACCATAACTGATCAGATACTATTCCACCTTCCATTATTGGACCAGTAAACAGACGATCCAGTCTAATCATGCGAGCATAGGCTAAAGAGGGAGGGAATCCAGTAATACGTCGCCAAAGTCGGAATATTGAGCTAAGGACTACTGTATGTAGACGTCCTGCACACTGTAAACAACATCGCAACGTATCAACTTCCGGTTAACACAACTTTCATGTCGGACAATGATGAGGTGTTGTAGTCGAGTGTACGAGGTAAAGGAAGAAGAGGAAGAAAGGTAAAAGAAGAAGTAAATGAACAAGAAGTGCAAGTCTCCGTCAGTCATAGTTGATTATAATAATGAACAAGAATGCAAGTCTCCGTCAGTCATAGTTGATTATAATAAATGAACAAGAAGTGCAAGTCTCCTCGTCAGTCTAGTTGATTATAATAAATGAACAAGAAGTGCAAGTCTCCGTCAGTCATAGTGTTTAAAAATAAATGACAAGAAGTGCAAGTCTCCGTCAGTCATAGTTGATTATATAGAAACAAGAAGTGCAAGTCTCCGTCAGTCATAGTTGATTATAATAAATGAACAAGAAGTGCAAGTCTCTGTCAGTCATAGTTGATTATAATAAATGAACAAGAAGTGCAAGTCTCCGTCAGTCATAGTTGATTATAATAAATGAACAAGAAGTGCAAGTCTCCGTCAGTCATAGTTGATTATAATAAATGAACAAGAGTGCAAGTCTCCGTCAGTCATAGTTGATTATATAAAATGACAGAAGTGAAAGTCTCCGTCAGTCATAGTTGATTATAATAAATGAACAAGAAGTGCAAGTCTCCGTCAGTCATAGTTGATTATAATAAATGAACAAGAAGTGCAAGTCTCCGTCAGTCATAGTTGATTATAATAAATGAACAAGAAGTGCAAGTCTCGTCAGTCATAGTTGATTATAATAAATGAACAAGAAGTGCAAGTCTCCGTCAGTCATAGTTGATTATAATAAATGAACAAGAAGTGCAAGTCTCCGTCAGTCATAGTTGATTATAATAAATGAACAAGAAGTGAAAGTCTCCGTCAGTCATAGTTGATTATACTAAAGAAACAAGAAGTGAAAGTCTCCATCAGTCATAGTTGATTATAGTAAAGGAACAAGAAGTGGAAGTCTCCGTCAGTCATATTTGATTATAATAAAGGAACAAGAATGAAGTTTCCATAAGTCATAGTTGATTATAGTAAAGGAACAAGAAGTGGAAGTCTCCGTCAGTCCATAGTTGATATACTAAAGAAACAAGAAGTGAAAGTCTCCGTCAGTCATAGTTGATTTATAAAGGAACAAGAAGTGGAAGTCTCCGTCAGTCATAGTTGATTATACTAAAGAAACAAGAAGTGAAAGTCTCCATCAGTCATAGTTGATTATAGTAAAGGAACAAGAAGTGGAAGTCTCCATCAGTCATAGTTGATTATAGTAGGAACAAGAGTGGAAGTCTCCATCATCATATGTTGATTATAGTAAAGGAACAAGAAGTGGAAGTCTCCATCAGTCATAGTTGATTGTAGTAAAGGACAAGAAGTGGAAGTCTCCATCAGTCATAGTTGATTATAGGTAAAGGAACAAGAAGTGGAAGTCTCCATCAGTCATAGTTAATATAGTAAAGGAACAAAAAGTGGAAGTCTCCATCAGTCATAGTTGATTATAGTAAAGGAACAAGAAGTGGAAGTCTCCATCAGTCATAGTGATTATAGTAAAGGAACAAGAAGTGGAAGTCTCCATCAGTCATAGTTGATTATAGTAAAGGAACAAGAAGTGGAAGTCTCCATCAGTCATAGTTGATTATAGTAAGGAACAAGAGTGAAAGTCTCCATCAGTCATAGTTGATTATAGTAAAGAAACAAGAAGTGAAAGTCTCCATCAGTCATAGTTGATTATAGTAAGGAACAAGAAGTGGAAGTCTCCATCAGTCATAGTTGATTATAGTAAAGGAACAAGAAGTGGAAGTCTCCATCAGTCATAGTTGATTATAGTAAGGGACAAGAAGTGGAAGTCTCCATCAGTCATAGTTGATTGTAGTAAAGGAACAAGAAGTGGAAGTCTCCATCAGTCATAGTTGATTCTAGTAAAAGAACAAGAAGTGGAAGTCTCCATCAGTCATAGTTGATTATAGTAAAGGAACAAAAAGTGGAAGTCTCCATCAGTCATAGTTGATTATAGTAAAGGAACAAGAGTGGAAGTCTCCTCAGTCTAGTTGATTATAGTAAAGGAAACAAGAAGTGGAGTCTCATCAGTCATAGTTGATTATAGTAAAGGAACAAGAAGTGGAAGTCTCCTCATCATAGTGATTATAGTAAAGGAACAAGAAGTGGGCGTCTCCTCAATCATAGTTTGATTATAGTAAAGCCTCTCTGTCTTGAGGCCGGCGTCTTACTCGAGACCAACCAGTCCCCCTCTTGTGTGATATAAATGGGGGCTGTAGAATTAAAAGTTGATCACGGGTTACTTAACTATTATGAAATATTACCGCACGTTTTATAAGGCGTGACAGGGGCTTAGGTTATTTATCTGTTCAGAAAAGGGATCCCAGGTTACTCATCTATTTAACAAGAAAAAATTAATCCTATATTATTGTTATAAAATAAAGTTACAAAATCAATGTACAAGTGGGTCGTAACTCAAAAAATGTTGAGAATCACTCGTTCGGTATGTTACAGATAATAAGCATATGTTGTTTTTATCGATGAGACTGCAAATGTAAAACTTTTGAATAAATTATTGAATTGCCTTAAGCAAATTGCAATACATTCCAAACTATAAATGCCAGTATTCAATTGAATGCAACATAAAGATCGTACACTGGTTGTGTTCCTAACATGAACTAAAGAACAAGACAACTGTTTGTGTCAACTGACGGTAGTTTCTGTAAATCATCTTGATAACGATATATAGTTTAGAAAGACACTCACTCTAAAGAAGACTCTGAAGACACTCAGTGTGTAGCGGAGTACATCAAACTGGAAAGGTATGGGATGATCTAAGCACTATGAGGCTATCTCTTGGGGAATGAAGTGATCTCTCGAAGAAACTAAACGAAATTAAATTAAACTAAACTAAGCTAAATTTAACTAATTTAATTAAAATAAACTAATATAAAGTAAATAAAGCTAAACTAAGCTAAATTAAGCTAAACTAACTAAACTAGGCTAAGCAAATCTGGCTTGCTATACGCGTGTCGTTCAGTTAGTACACTCGCCATAGTGAGACTGCTGATACCAGGGAGAAAACTAGCCATAATGAGACTGTAGATAGCAGTGGAGTAACTAGCTATAGTCAGACTATAGATATCAGGATTAAAATCGCCATAGTAGATTTGCTGATATCAGGGAGTAAACTCTTTATAGTGATATTGCTGATATCAGGAGTAAACTCGCTATATGATATTGGCTGATATCAGGGAGTAAACTCGATATAGTGAGATTGCTGATATCAGGGAGTACACTCGACATAGTGAGTTTGCATGATATCAGGGAGTAAACTCGCATAGTGAGATTGCTGATATCAGGGAGTAAACTCGTCACAGTGATATTGCTGATATCAGGGAGTAAACTCGATATAGTGAGATTGCTGATATCAGGGAGTTATCTTGCAATAGTGAGATTGCTGATATCAGGGAGTAAACTCGCTATAGTGGATATTGCTGATATCAATAGGTAATGATACGTCCATGTTGAGAGTGTCTTTGTCTTGGTCGACGTCCTGCAAGCGCTGGGTATCAGCATTTCATTATTTTAAATAGTTAATAAGGATAATTGTGAACCTTAATTACCAAGAAATAATCTCTTATTTAACTATCTCTATTTCTTACTATAACACTTAACTATAATGAAAAATTGAAATATAATATTTGGTAAACTCGTTCACTGAAAAAAATTGATTACAGAATATAAAATTAATGATTGAATATAACATTCAAAGGTCATGGAGTGG
>JAVIAB010000047.1:1936622-1995679 GCA_032433765.1 Megaustenia siamemsis | reverse complement strand
TACAAAGAAGAAGATGTATTTGAAAAGTGCACTGAAATGTATCGATTTTTTGCACCTGAGTCCAATCTTCGGAGTCTTGACTTGTCTCGCCTCTGGATTCAAACGGATTCAGTCGAGAGAGTGAGACGACGAGCTGCGCGCAACTCTTCCGTATTATTGATAATAATAATAGGAACTATTTTACGCAGCGTAAATCTTATCGTAATTGTCGTAATCGTTATGTCGCAGACTATCAGGTCAAAGGTCAACATAAAAGTCCTGGCCTTCTCAAATTTCGAACCCTTCGTGCGCCGCTGGACCCCACTGTCCTAAATTATTCCAGTCTGCATCGAGCTGATGTCGCATGGGTACACACATACAAACTTGTGGATGGTATAAGTGCTGTACTAGTAACACAAAGACACCCACAGCACAGATTCAGAGAGAACCCCACTGTCCTAAAATACTCCAGGTCTGCATCGAACTGATATCACATGGGTACACACATACAAACTTGTGGATGATATAAGTGCTGTACCAGTAACACAATAACACCACAGCACAGATTCAGAGATAAGATAGTAGATGTGAGTCAGGCCGAGACTGTGAGGTTTTCATTGAGCTTGTCACGTGATCATACAAAAGTGTACAAATGTGCTAAAGCCCCCATTGGCTTACTCTCCCGTGATGGCCAAGATAAAAATACATGAGATGCTACAGTAGAGCCGCGTTCATTATTGATGCTTGTATCTCGATTCCTGCCCCTGTCTTATTTTTATTTATTACATATCATCCTGTTACCATGTTGCACTCCCTATACTGTACTGTAAAATAAAAAAATAAAAATCCGAAAAAACTTCACAATCATGGACAAGTCAAAGAAAAAAAATACAAATAGGAAGACCAACATATTCTTGGAAAAGACAGGTGAAGCAGAGATGAAGATGATAGGAAAGACATGGAATAATGTTTTAAAAGAATGGCAAGAAACATATCGGCTCGAAAAGTGTTTAGTGAAGACCTATGTTCCACAAGGAGCTGAAAGTGTTTGTTGAAGACCTATGCTCCACAAGGAGCTGAAAGTTGTTTGTTGAAGACCTATGCTCCACAGGGAGCTAAAAGTATTGTTGAAGATCTATGTTCCACAAGGAGCTGAAAGTGTTTGTTGAAGACCTATGCTCCACAAGGAGCTGAAAGTGTTTGTTGAAGACCTATGCTCCACAGGGAGCTAAAAGTGTTTGTTGAAGACCTATGTTCCACAAGGAGCTGAAAGTGTTTGTTGAAGACTATGCTCCACAAGGACTGAAAGTGTTTGTTGAAGATCTATGCTCCACAGGAGCTAAAAGTATTTGTTGAAGACCTATGCTCCACAGGGAGCTGAAAGTATTTGTTGACGAACATGCTCCACATGGAGCTGAAAGTATTTGTTGAAGACAAATGCTCCACAGGGAGCTGAAAGTATTTTGAGAGACCATGCTCCACAGGGAGCTGAAAGTATTGTTGAAGACCTATGCTCACAGGGAGCTGAAAGTATTTGTTGAAGACCTAGCTCCACAGGGAGCTGAAAGTAGAAGAAGAAGATGTTGCACAGACTGTCTCATTTGCTACTGAATACTCCCCACCCCCTTTTTCCCATTCCCTGGTAATTGATCCCTTGTGGGCACATATGCCGATCAGCCCAGTTAGTCATCGGATTATCCTCAATGCACATCGAGCACTGTCCGAATAGCTCACATTCTAGCCAGCAAATCCCGCCGTCTAAACGATAAACCGATTTACAAGCCCTCGTCCCGTTCACATCTTAGCTCCCCTGAATTTAGGCGACATTCTCTGAGAACTAACATCCAGGGAGTCGCACCCGGGCTGCAGATACACGAACATCATCAACATGTTTTACTATAGCCCTTCTTTTCACGCACAAGGTCCGGTTTAATATCTACGATTGTCTATCATGAACCATTTCTAAAATCGGTTGTGATTTTTGACAAATAGAAACATTAATCCGTGGTTTCGTTATGACGTTACTCGCATCTGACTTTTGGGTAGCGAGATCCGATGTGTAGCCCTCTCAGATAACGGCAATAAACTGGGTGTCCCGTGTGCACTTGCACACGTTAAAATCATTTGCAGTTAAAATTGAAAATAGTTGGCCACAAATATGGCCGCTGCCCGGGGACAATTTTCAGAAGAAAGCTGCCAACGCCGTGGATCCCAGGCCATGTACGGAGTTCGTGCACGTGGACCAGGATTCTTCTCGGATTGTTTCGAGATACACGAGCAGGATATCGGATCACCTATGGGATCGTCCAGTGTGCAGTGATGATGATCCCAACAATAAACTAATCCTTATTTTCCTAATGCGGTGTTCACTTCCAGCTTATGTTGTGGTGTCGTCACATTTCTTACAAAATGAAATGAGACAGCTTCTAATTTCTTTGCAATATCCTCGTTAGTCGTGAAACCATTAAAGAAATGCCGAGTTTCGAAGAGAGTGAGACACCCATTACCATGCCATGATGGTCCCAGTGTATTTCTGGCAATATTGACTTTATATAACAATGTAAAATTTGCGATCAATATCTGTTTCCAATCAATGAGGTACTTGTCTTGTTGCACTAGACTCTTGTGAAACTTCTGACGAACATTTCCTGCTTCACACGAACTCTCAGCATTCTATCTCTGGCTAGAGACAGAGATTCTTTCAGACGGACTGTGGTGAATGTAACGTTCTGTGGGAGATCTGGCTAGAGACAGAGATTCTTTCAGGACGGACTGTGGTGAATGTAACGTTCTGTGGGAGATCTGGCTAGAGACAGAGATTCTTTCAGACGGACTGTGGTGAATGTAACGTTCTGTGGGAGATCTGGCTAGAGACAGAGATTCTTTCAGACGGACTGTGGTGAATGTAACGTTCTGTGGGAGATCTGGCTAGAGACAGAGATTCTTTCAGACGGACTGTGGTGAATGTAACGTTCTGTGGGAGATCTGGCTAGAGACAGAGATTCTTTCAGACGGACTGTGGTGAATGTAACGTTCTGTGGGAGATCTGGCTAGAGACAGAGATTCTTTCAGACGGACTGTGGTGAATGTAACGTTCTGTGGGATCTGGCTAGAGACAGAGATTCTTTCAGACGGACTGTGGTGAATGCAACGTTCTGTGAGAGATCTGGCTAGAGACAGAGATTCTTTCAGACGGACTGTGGTGAATGTAACGTTCTGTGGGAGATCTGGCTAGAGACAGAGATTCTTTCAGACGGACTGTGGTGAATGTAACGTTCTGTGGGAGATCTGGCTAGAGACAGAGATTCTTTCAGACGGGCTGTGGTGAATGTAACATTCTGTGAGAGATCTGGCTAGAGACAGAGATTCTTTCAGACGGACTGTGGTGAATGTAACGTTCTGTGGGAGATCTGGCTAGAGACAGAGATTCTTTCAGACGGACTGTGGTGAATGTAACGTTCTGTGAGAGATCTGGCTAGAGACAGAGATTCTTTCAGACGGACTGTGGTGAATGTAACGTTCTGTGGGAGATATGGCTAGAGATAGAGAATCTTTCAGACGGGCTGTGGTGAATGCAAACATTCTGTGGGAGATCTGGCTAGAGACAGAGATTCTTTCAGACGGGCTGTGGTGAATGCAACGTTTTGTGGGAGATCTGGCTAGAGACAGAGATTCTTTCTGACGGACATTAAAAGGAACCACGGGTTCGATTTGTAAAAATTCCAACCGCCAGCGATGGGAATTGAACCCACGACCTTACTGTTCAGAGGTTGACATCTTACCTATTGACCACTCAGTACCCCTCTCTTTGGTTGCAGTACTTGTCTTGCTCGTATTGTGTATATTACTCTCTTTTTCTGACGTTCATCCGATATCACTAAAGAGCTGCATAGCCCTCTTCATCATCCGTCCTTAAAAAAGATGTGTTGGCGAAAGCGCGTTGTGTGTGGATTACAGCTAGGGTTGTATATTGCACCTTTCGGTCCAACGATCCGACTTCAGCACAGAGTTTTTTTGTACGAGTTAACTTCCCTTTTTGAACCCTATTACATCGGCGGACGGTGAGGTCGAAAACGTGAGGAGGCCAGGACGTAAGACCGAACATTTAGGTTGACCTTCAACATGATAATTTGCAACATAACAGCAGCTGCAACTTTCGCTATGTAACGTAATCAATTATTTACATAAATTAACATAATTATAATCACATTATAATATCTTAGTTATTTATATTACACGTTATGAAAAGAAACATGGTTTTGCTGTTAATTAAAGTATTTACAGCTTTTTAAAATATAAAGACACAGCGCAACGATTCTTAGAGTAGTCACTTCATACATTAGCCTCTCCATCAACACTATTTCTAATGTTTAGTAAAAAGATACAACGTCATCTGATTGTCGTCCTTTTGTTACTGTCGTAATCGTTCAAATGGCCTACCTAGTTCTCATACACATTACAAGGTCGATAGGTGCCCTTGTACGGTTGTAGTAGGTTGACCGTCCATAGACATTGAAGCCTGTTTATTAGTAACGGCTTGAGTTATTTGAACTATATCACGGCTATACTAGGAAATACGGTGGTGGTTGTACACTGACATTGAACTATATCACGGCTATACTAGGAAATACGGTGATTGGTTGTACACTGACATTGAACTATATCACGGCTATACTAGGCAATACAGTGGCTGGTTGTACACTAACATTGAACTATATCACGGCTATACTAGGTATACAGTAGCTGGTTGTACACTGACATTGAACTATATCACGGCTATACTAGGGAATACGGTGGCTGGTGTACACTGACATTGAACTATATCACAGCTATAATAGGAATACGGTGGCTGGTTGTACACTGACATTGAACTATATCACGGCTATACTAGGGAATACGGTGGCTGGTTGTACACTGGCATTGAACTATATCACGGCTATACTAGGGAATACGGTGGCTGGTTGTACACTGACATTGAACTATATCACGGCTATACTAGGGAATACGGTGGCTGGTTGTACACTGACATTGAACTATATCACAGCTATACTAGGGAATACGTGGCTGGTTGTACACTGACATTGAACTATATCACGGCTATACTAGGGACTACAGTGGCTTGTTGTACACTGACATTGAACTATATCACGGCTATACTAGGGAATACGGTGGCTGGTTGTACACTGACATTGAACTATATCACGGCTATACTAGTGAATACGGTGGCTGGTTGTACACTGGCATTGAACTATATCACGGCTATACTAGGGAATACGGTGGCTGGTTGTACACTGGCATTGAACTATATCACGGCTATACTAGGAATACGGTGGCTGGTTGTACACTGACATTGAACTATATCACGGCTATACTAGGGAATACGGTGGCTGGTTGTACACTGACATTGAACTATATCACGGCTATACTAGGGAATACGGTGGCTGGTTGTACACTAACATTGAACTATATCACGGCTATACTAGGGAATACGGTGGCTGTTGTACACTGACATTGAACTATATCACGGCTATACTAGGGAATACGGTGGCTGGTTGTACACTGACACTGAACTATATCACGGCTATACTAGGGAATACGGTGGCTGGTTGTACACTAACATTGAACTATATCACGGCTATACTAGGGAATACGGTGGCTGGTTGTACACTGACATTGAACTATATCACGGCTATACTAGGGAATACGGTGGCTGGCTGTACACTGACATTGAACTATATCATGGCTATACTAGGGAATAAGGTGGCTGGTTGTACACTGGCATTGAACTATATCACGGCTATACTAGGCAATAGAGTGGCTGGTTGTACACTAACATTGAACTATATCACGGCTATACTAGGTAATACAGTAGCTGGTTGTACACTGACATTGAACTATATCACGGCTATACTAGGGAATACGGTGGCTGGTTGTACACTGACATTGAACTATATCACAGCTATACTAGGGAATACGGTGGCTGGTTGTACACTGACATTGAACTATATCACGGCTATACTAGGGAATACGGTGGCTGGTTGTACACTGGCATTGAACTATATCACGGCTATACTAGGGAATACGTGGCTGGTTGTACACTGACATTGAACTATATCACGGCTATACTAGGGAATACGGTGGCTGGTTGTACACTGACATTGAACTATATCACGGCTATACTAGGGAATACGGTGGCTGGTTGTACACTGACATTGAACTATATCACGGCTATACTAGGGAATACGGTGGCTCGTTGTACACTGACATGAACTATATCACAGCTATACTAGAGAATACGGTGGCTGCTTGTACACTGACATTGAACTATATCATGGCTATACTAGGGGATACGGTGGCTGGCTGTACACTGACATTGAACTATATCACGGCTATACTAGTGAATACAGTGGCTGGTTGTACACTGACATTGAACATATCACGGCTATACTAGTGAATACAGTGGCTGGTTGTACACTGACATTGAACTATATCACGGCTATACTAGTGAATACAGTGGCTTGTTGTACACTGACATTAAACTCATTGAGCTGGAATGTGATTGTGTTATGCATTCTGATGAAATATTCGAGAAGCCATGGCCTCCGTTGTCTCTTCTGAGTATTCGCCGCTGCTCTTTTTGCTTGACCAGACAAGATAGTTTATTAACAACCCTGGGACGCGGACCAAGTCTTGGTCAGCTCTGTTTTTCGCCGATCCTGACACATACAATTAGCTGTGGGTCGCTGACCTTATTCAGCTCAATTCCTGCTGGATAGGCGTCTTGACTGCCACGCGCTGATCCGTCAGCAGTTGTGCAATCTTCATTTGGTCGAGATAAGATCACTCGAACACTGATACGATGATTGTATAAATATTTTAGATCACAGCTTTGGGAAATCCGAGGACGCTGAAATCAGCACACAATGTACAACAGCGTACAACAGACTCGAAATACCGAGTAATATCGCCATATAATTTTTTTGTGTGGTCAAATGTGATTTGTTGTTATTTATTTACATACTTTCTTTGCCAGATCGCGCACACTGAAAGCCCCACCATTGGAATGTTACCACTTCATCGTCAGTAAGGCAACACGGCTTGTGATGTGAATACGATAGCTGGAGCAACGTTTGGGTGTATAACTTATGGCAGAGATTTGTTAACTTCTGATGAAGATTGTAAGTAGAAACCCCAGTTGCACGTGTCTTTATCTACAGATAGAAAACATGTTCTGGAATGAAACCCTGAGATGAAATTGGCAAAAAAATCCCAGAATGCTTTAAACCACAGCCAACTATATAGAAGCGGTGAGTGCAACCCTACTAGCGTGACGTTTTCACCCTGAGAGCAGAGGTGGTTGTTGGTAGGATTAAGCCGTTAATAACTCAGAAAGGTGAACCTTGACTATGTCACGATTGTGGGTTTGCCTTCAGGACTTCTCTACAGCTGGCTCTGGTTTTTAACCAAACAAAGTAAGTAGGCAAGGGGGAGGAAATACACGCAACCATCATGGGGAGAGCCGGTTGCCGAACCAATCACACTCCAAACTCGGAGAACGTGGGTTCGAATCCCCGTAGGTTTTTAAACAATATTTTTTTCCATCGGGAGAGAAATAAAAACTCAGACACGAGCACATCGTGGCGACAGCTCAGGACAAGTGGTTGTTATAATCCGGGTCTTATATGCCACAGATTCTCCACAGAAATCGAAAGCAGAATATCTCAGGCCAAAATAGCACTTCAGAAAATGAAACATATCATATGCAACAAATCTATGTCAATAGAAGTGAGAAAGATAGCTCATCGGTGCTATATAGAACCAATTCTTACCTATTGAAGCGACTCAGGGACAGTAAAACAAACAAATAAAAAGACAATAAGCGGCCACAGAGATGGGATTTCTCATAAGAATGTTGAAAGTTCCCTTCTTCTTCTTCTTTCCTTCCTCATTTGCCTTTCAGCGTCGAGGTGAAATATAATGTGCGGTCCTTTGCTCTTCTGTTCGCCTCTGCTGCTGGTATGTTTCCTAGTGCTTATAATATTCCATCGATCCATCTTTTTCGTGGACGACCTTGGGTCTAGTGTTCTCGCAACGTTTATTGAGGGCTTATTGGGTGTGTTTGATCTCTCTGCCGTGTCTTGTTTTATCTTGAGTCTATCTCTGTTGTTTGTGGATTATCGTTTGTTACTAGACTTCCTAGGTATTTTAATTCCTCTACTTGTTGCCTGCCTTCTGTAGTTGTGTTGATGTTCTGTTTCTCTTTTGCGATATTCATGACTTCTGTTTTTGCTGATGTTGATTTTCATGGTGTATTTTGTGCCTGTCCTGTTGATTCTATTTCTAGGTCTTGTATTTTTCCACGTATTAGTGCCTGATCGTCTGCAAATAAAAGCTCGTTGATCTCCTCTGTCTCTAATGGGTTGGCTAGCTTGCATATATGGTCCATGTATGTAATAAACAATAGGGGGGCTAATACGCATGCTTGTCTTTTCCTGGTCTAATTTCGAAGTGGTCTGTGTAACCTGCTGCTGTTCTGACTGTGCAGCTGCTGTTGATGTAGAGACTTTTAATTAAACTAGTTAAATGTTGGCTTACTCCGTATGTTGTTAGTATCTCCCACAGTTGTTCTCTGTTTACTCGGTAGAATGCTTTTTTCTTGCCAATGAAAACTATGTACACATTTTTATACTGTTCTGTCGTCTTTTCTGCTTGCTGTTTTAAGGTGAATAGAGCGTGTGTACATAGTCTGTTTTTTCAGAACCCCATTTGAGAACCGCTGAACTATATGTAGTTCTTTTATTGGTCTCAGCTTTTTTCCCACAATTTTGGCGAATAGCCTTTCCTTATGGCCGAGAAGCGATATCCCTCTATGTTGATTAGTACGATGATTGCCATTGTGCGATGATTGTCATTGTGCGATGATTGTCATTGTGCGATGATTGCCATTGTGCGATGATTGCCATTGTGCGATGATTGCCATTGTGCGATGATTGTCATTGTGCGATGATTGTCATTGTGCGATGATTGCCATTGTGCGATGATTGTCATTGTGCGATGATTGCCATTGTGCGATGATTGCCATTGGCGATGATTGCCATTGTACGATAAGTGCCATTGTACGATGAGTGCCATTGTGCGATGATTGCCATTGTACGATGAGTGCCATTGTACGATGATTGCCATTGAACGATGAGTGCCATTGTACGATGAGTGCCATTGTACGATGATTGCCATTGTACGATGATTGCCATTGTGCGATGATTGCCATTGTACGATGATTGCCATTGTGCGATGATTGCCATTGTGCGATGATTGCCATTGTGCGATGATTGCCATTGTACGATGATTGCCATTGTACGATGATTTGCCATTGTACGATGATTGCCATTGTACGATGATTGCCATTGTACGATGATTGCCATTGTACGATGATTGCCATTGTACGATGAGTGCCATTGTACGATGATTGCCATTGTACGATGATTGCCATTGTACGATGATTGCCATTTTACGATGATTGCCATTGTACGATGAGTGCCATTGTACGATGATTGCCATTGTACATGATTGTCATTGTACGATGATTGCCATTGTACGATGATTGCCATTGTACGATGATTGCCATTGTGCGATGATTGCCATTGTGCGATGATTGCCATTGTGCGATGATTGCCATTGTGCGATGATTGCCATTGTACGATGATTGCCATTGTACGATGATTGCCATTGTACGATGATTGCCATTGTACGATGAGTGCCATTGTACGATGACTGCCATTGTACGATGATTGCATTGTACGATGATTGCCATTGTACGATGATTGCCATTGTACGATGATTGCCATTGTACGATGATTGCCATTGTGCGATGATTGCCATTGTACGATGAGTGCCATTGTACGATGATTGCCATTGTACGATGATTGCCATTGTACGATGATTGCCATTGTACGATGATTGCCATTGTACGATGAGTGCCATTGTACGATGATTGCCATTGTACGATGATTGCCATTGTACGATGATTGCATTGTACGATGATTGCCATTGTACGATGAGTGCCATTGTACGATGACTGCCATTGTACGATGACTGCCATTGTACGATGAGTGCCATTGTACGATGATTGCCATTGTACGATGATTGCCATTGTACGATGATTGCCATTGTACGATGAGCAGTCAGTTGTTTGTGACCGCCAGTTTTATATCTCCAGCCAAGTCCTGAGGGACTGAACTTTGCGCGAATATCACTTTTTCCTATTTCTCACACTATCAGCCGTGTCCCAGGTCCCCCACCATACAGGCAAGTATTCTCCGTCATCAGAGGTGCTCTCATGATTGTTATCGTCGAGACCTGTCACGTTTGGCTAGAGTTTTGTCTACTAATATTGCCCAGACATCGGCCATTTGTGGCCTACTATTTTCGATTTCCAACAGCCGAGGGTTTTTTAACGTGCGCAAATGCACACGGGACCTCATGTTTTTCACCTTATCAGAGAGGCCTTGACATCAAATCTCACAACCCAGAGACCAGGTGAGTATAAAGCTTTGAAGAAACCAAGGATTAGATTTTTTTTTTATTTCACTGACTACGGTGGGAATCGAACCATGGACCTTCTTGTCTGAAGGGCGACGCCTTACCTCTACACCACCTAGCCCGCTGAACAGTCAGTGACAACTTGAGAAACTGAGGGAAGAAGAAACACAGGAAAACAGACAGAAAAATATGGCAGGCGGAAAAAACAGATTAATAGAATTTAAGAGAAGATGAAGTCAACAGCAGCAATAATAACCTACGTAAAGAAACAAAGTCTTGGAGAGACATGTTTACGTACAAGAGACAAATAATAATAAATTAATATTATTATAGAGGGAAACTTCCGAGGCGATAATCAGCGAATCAATCAGGCCATGTTTACGTACACCAGCCCCGGCGTGGTAGATGATGATGAAATATCAACGATTTGGAGCACTGGCCACCTCGCCCGAAATTCTCTAGCTTAGTACTGAGCCGTTTAATACCTCACTCTCCTAGTACTTGCTATGGGATGTCATTGATAGTTAAAGATAGCGACAGTGGAAATATGATAGAAATAAATGCTTCTATTTCAACATGTGGTCTCCATTTGGCTGTTTTATGCCCTGGCGTCATTTTGAAAATACAATTTAGACAAGATATCAAATGAAACGTTTTCAGAAAACGAAAATATAGATGATGCTTATTTCGATACAGCTCATAAACATTATCTCACAAAGTTGCAGATGTGCCAGTTAATGTTTTCTTTGCTTCTCAGCACCATCGGGATGCGTTTCCTTTGCAGAACTTTGCACACATCACAGGTGGTGGAAATAATCTGTGTCTCTAGCCAGCTCTTTTACTTCTTTAGTTGTCACCGTCAAGGTATCTTTGATGACTTGAAACTACTTTAGTTGTCACCGTCAAGGTATCTTTGATGACTTGAAACTACTTTAGTTGTCACCGTCAAGGTATCTTGGATGACTTGAAACTACTTTAGTTGTCACCGTCAAGGTATCTTTGATGACTTGAAACTACTTTAGTTGTCACCGTCAAGGTATCTTTGATGACTTGAAACTACTTTAGTTGTCACCGTCAAGGTATCTTGGATGACTTGAAACTACTTTAGTTGTCACCGTCAAGGTATCTTGGATGACTTGAAACTACTTTAGTTGTCACCGTCAAGGTATCTTGGATGACTTGAAACTACTTTAGTTGTCACCGTCAAGGTATCTTGGATGACTTGAAACTACTTTAGTTGTCACCGTCAAGGTATCTTGGATGACTTGAAACTACTTTAGTTGTCACCGTCAAGGTATCTTGGATGACTTTTGAAACTACTTTAGTTGTCACCGTCAAGGTATCTTTGATGACTTGAAACTACTTTAGTTGTCACCGTCAAGGTATCTTTGATGAGTTGAAACTACTTTAGTTGTCACCGTCAAGGTATCTTTGATGACTTGAAACTTCTTTAGTTGTCACCGTCAAGGTATCTTTGATGAGTTGAAAACTACTTTAGTTGTCACCGTCAAGGTATCTTTGATGACTTGAAACTACTTTAGTTGTCACCGTCAAGGTATCTTGGATGAGTTGAAACTACTTTAGTTGTCACCGTCAAGGTATCTTGGATGAGTTGAAACTACTTTAGTTGTCACCGTCAAGGTATCTTGGATGAGTTGAAACTACTTTAGTTGTCACCGTCAAGGTATCTTTGATGACTTGAAACTACTTTAGTTGTCACCGTCAAGGTATCTTTGATGACTTGAAACTACTTTAGTTGTCACCGTCAAGGTATCTTTGATGACTTGAAACTACTTTAGTTGTCACCGTCAAGGTATCTTGGATGAGTTGAAACTACTTTAGTTGTCACCGTCAAGGTATCTTGGATGACTTGAAACTACCTGCAACAACGCCCTCCGTTTATGTTTTATTTTTCGAGCTCGCTTTGTCTAATAAAGTGTCAGTATTTTAATTTCCTTCTAAGAAGTTGTTCACGACATGTTTCTTTCCAATATTAACCATTTAGTATGTCTTCATTGCTTTTTCCCATTATTCGTGGTGTTTTCATGATTTTTCTGAAGCATTTTGTTTTGATTGAATTGATTTTCATCTTTGTTCTTTGCGAGATTGTCCATGATTCACAACCACATGTTGCTATTAAGCTTCTACTAAAATAAACGTTGATCTTTAATTCATCACCATCAAGTACCATGCCTGCTGACGTAGGTGACCATGTCTCTCCACAAATTTCGATCTCAACATTTATTTATCATTTCTGTTGTTGACCTTCTGCCAAGTCATTCTCTTAAGCTGTCTGGTATCTTTTCTTTTTGCTTCCCTCTATCTCTTCGTCCCTCAATTTTCCAGTTGTTACAATTTATTCCAGTTGCCCCCTTCTCATTACATGGCCAAAAAATGATGATTGTTTCTTCCTAATTTTGGAAATTAGCTCTCATCTTTCTTTGGCCTCTTTCATAACGTTTTCGTTACTCTTCTTAGCTGTCCTTGGTATTCTCAACATTCTTCTGTTAAACCACATTTCTACATCCTGCAGTGATTTTCTTGTCTGTTGTCCTATTGCCCATGATTCACATCCATATATTGCTATTGGACTTCTACTAAAATAAATGTGGATCTTTATATAGTTGGATACAAAAGTCAAATATATTTATCTCTGGTTTGGTCTTCCTATGAGAGGACCAAAGCGCTGCCCGGCGCAATGATTCAAGGCAATCAGCGACTCTTACATCTTGTGCCAGTATAAGTGAACCAGAGCTCACCAAGATCCTACTCCATCTCTTCTTGGTAACGAACTAACCGATCAGGCCAAGTGAGTAGGGATGAGAGAGGGAAGGACAGTTAGGTACAATAAGTTGTTGCTCATGCTAAAAATCCAAAACTTGTGAGATGACGTCCTTCGGCCTAATGCCATGAAATGACATCTGTAGGTATTTCTGAGTTCCCTTGTAGCTCCGTACAATGTGTCCCATTATTATAACAAGAATATTCTTGTTCTTGTTCCGTTCAATGAACGGTGACATATCTTGATAAAAGGCGCAGATATCGTAGCTTGTTGTAAACCACGACATTACGCAACTACGCCCATTTAATGCCTTTTTAAGTGCGAACGATGAGGGAAGCACTTTTAGCGAGAGTGCAGATGCAGAAATAGATCTTCATATAATTATCTGTCTTCATCGTCTCAAATCCAGTAATGACAGGGAATCCATTTTACTTTCTTTTGTTGAATTTAGAACAGAGCTCCATAATGATTGTGCCTGGCCAATAATTTGTTATTATTGCTGTTCTTGTGGTCCGTTCTTGTATTGCTGATTTCACAAATATCTGTAATGATTTCTATTTTAGAACATTCCCAACTTGCTCTTGTTATTGCTGTTCTTGCTTGTCCATTATTTACGTTTCGTTTTAAAGTTAATGGGGAATTTCTCCAATGATTTAAGGTATTTGAATTTGGATTTTCAAATAATTTCTTAATGTTATCGTTAAATAAGTAAACTATAATTAGAGCAAATAACTGGATGAGAAGATGAGTGCAAATACAGCAGAAAGAGGTACATTCATGCAGTGGCAGGACAAGCAAGAGCAGGAATTCTTATGATATTTCAACATTGGATCATCATCATCATCTTGTGCCGTCTCAGCAACGAAGGTTGGCTACCATAGAGCGCCATTCTGCTCTGTCTCTTGCTTTGATGGTGCAGGTTGTCATAGGCTGATTTGTCCATCTTTTGATATTGCTCGTCCATGTTAGTCTTGGTCTGCCTCTGCCTCTTTTACCTTGTATTTTCTTCTCCAGGATTACTTTTAGTAGGCTGTTGTGTCTTTTAACATGGTCCAAGAATCGCATTTGTCTTGTTTGAATTGTGCTTAGTAGTTCTCTTTTCATGTTTAGTTGTTTTAAAACTTAATTGTTTGTTTTCTTTTCTTTCCATCCAATTCTACCTATTCTTCTATATATCCACATTTCAAAGGCTTCAATTCTCTGTTCTGTTTTCTTGTCTAATGTCCGTATAATGTCCAACATTGGATATGGGGTGTGAAAACATCACTATCAAGGTCAGTCTAGGTAGTCTAGAGGTACGTCGTTGGCCTTAGGACTGTAAGGACCACGATTCAAAACCCACCAGATGCGGAGATGATTTTTGTGTTTAAATAGGAGAAAGCAATCCGGGGTTTCTTCATGACGATACCCTCCCCTGATCCCATGGCTAGTGGAATCCGATGCCTAGCCCTCTCGGCTGAAGACAGTAAACAGAAGGTGAGCACGTTAAACATCCCTTGGCAGTTAAAATAAAAAAAGAGGTCTTTGCCCGGGCAAAGTTGTCAGCAAAGACCTACCCACACAGTGGATCACAGGTCGTGTTACGGAGTTCGTAGTGGGTCAGGATTCTCCTCTTATTTTCTCGAGATTCTAGAGATGGGGGTATCTGACCACCTATGGGTCCGGTCCGGTGTACGTCCGGTGTGCAGTGATGAAGATCGTACAACAACAAACAACAACAACAATAATAGCAATCAAATCAAGTACAGGGAGTTGAGGGAATTATTACTGCTACTGCTACAACTAAAGCTAATACTATACTACTACTACCACTGCCACTACCACTACCACTACCACTGCTACTGCTACTGCTACAACTAAAGCTAATACTATGCTACTACTACCACTGCCACTACCACTACCACTACCACTGCTACTGCTACTGCTACAACTAAAGCTAATACTATGCTACTACTACCACTGCCACTACCACTACCACTACCACTGCTACTGCTACTGCTACTGCTACAACTAAAGCTAATACTATACTACTACTACCACTACCACTACCACTGCTACTGCTACAACTAAAGCTAATACTATACTACTACTACCACTGCCACTACCACTACCACTGCTACTGCTACTGCTACAACTAAAGCTAATACTATACTACTACTACCACTACCACTACCACTGCTACTGCTACAACTAAAGCTAATACTATACTACTACTACCACTGCCACTACCACTACCACTGCTACTGCTACTGCTACTGCTACTGCTACTGCTACTACTACTACTACTGCTACAGCTACTAAAGCGAATACTATACTACTACTACCACTACTACTACCACTACTACTGCTACTGCTACAACTAAAGCTAATACTATACTACTACTACTACCACTACTACTACTACTGCTACTGCTACTGCTACTACTACAACTACGGTTACTACTACTACTACTACAACTACTACCACTACCACAATCACTACTAATGCTAATACTACCACTACCCCAATCACTACTACTATAATACTACCACTACCACAAATCACTACCACCACTACTACTACTACCACTACGACTACCACTACTACCACTACAACTACGACCCCCACTACCCACTACTACCACTCTTACTACGATAAATCACTACCACCACCACTACTACTACTACTACTACTACTACTACTACTACTGCTACTAATACTTTAATTATTGAATGAAAGTATTCAAAAGAAAGTAACTTTTTTGTTTGTATGTCAGTTTTAATTTTGTAAGAAAGTCAGCTAACTACAGGTTAACCGTCAGTTAGCCGCCCCCCCCCCCCCCCCCCCCCCCCGGTCAGATAGCCACCCCTCCCCGTGACTTTAGTTTGTTTGGATCAACATATTTCACAACTGTAACAATTACACCCACATACACAACTGTAACAATTACACCCACATACACAACTGTAACAATTACACCCACATATGTTTTAAGATCAGCAGCGAGATCAATTAAGAATCGATCCGAGAGACAGCGTGACAAAAATGCGTCCAGCGCTATGGTCAGCATCTGTTCTGATTAACAGCAGTGTTGGTTAACCAAAATCCAACCATTGTAACCAACCATTCTCCAATTTACACTGCTGAGAAAAATGTGTACCTGACCTAGGTATGGAAAGAAAATTATCTGGGTAGAGAGTGTATTTTACGTTTCCTCAAAATGTTCCCAACAACAGTATTGTTATATGATAATGTTTACTATTCTATTCTATTCTATCATATTCTATTCTATTCTATTCTATTCTATTCTATTCTATCCTATTCTATTCTATTCTATCCTATCCTATTCTATTCTATTCTATCCTATTCTATTCTATTCTATTCTATTATATCCTATCCTATCCTATTCTATTATATCCTATACAATTCTGTTCTATTCTATTCTATTCTATCCTATTCTATTCTATTCTATCCTATTCTATTCTATTCTATCCTATTCTATTCTATTCTATCCTATCCTATCCTATCCTATTCTATTCTATCCTATCCTATCCTATTCTATTCTATTCTATTCTATCCTATCCTATTCTATTCTATTCTATTCTATCCTATTCTATTCTATTCTAATCTATTCTATTCTATTATATCCTATCCTATCCTATCCTATCCTATTCTATCCTATCCTATTCTATTCTATTCTATTCTATCCTATTCTACTCTATTCTATCCTATCCTATTCTATTCTATTCTATTCTATTCTATCCTATCCTATCCTATCCTATTCTATTCTATCCTATTCTATTCTATTCTATTCTATCCTATCCTATTCTATTCTATCCTATTCTATACTATCCTATCCTATTCTATTCTATTCTATTCTATTCTATTCTATCCTATCCTATCCTATTCTATTCTATTCTATTCTATTCTATTCTATCCTATCCTATTCTATCCTATTCTATTCTATTCTATCCTATCCTATTCTATTCTATCCTATTCTATCCTATCCTATTCTATCCTATTCTATTCTATTCTATCCTATTCTATTCTATTCTATTCTATCCTATCCTATTCTATTCTATTCTATTCTATTCTATTCTATCCTATCCTATTCTATCCTATTCTATTCATGGAAATCGAAGAGAACATAAACACATTTCGCCTTGAGCCATGAAAGGGACATACACCTTTGTTCATTATGCCTATACAGAATGTACACCTTTGTTCATTATGCCTGTACAGGATGTACACCTTTGTTCATTATGCCTGTACAGGATGTACACCTTTGTTCATTATGCCTGTACAGGATGTACACATTTGTTCATTATGCCTGTACAGGATGTACACCTTTGTTCATTATGCCTGTACAGGATGTACACTTTTGTTTATTATGCCTGTACAGGATGTACACCTTTGTTCATTATGCCTATACAGGATGTACACCTTTGTTCATTATGCCTATACAGGATGTACACCTTTGTTCATTATGCCTATACAGGATGTACACCTTTGTTCATTATGGCTATACAGGATGTACACTTTTGTTCGTGAGACATGGAGAGGAGAAAGCCTTTGTTCGTGAGATATGAGCTATAAAGCTATATCAACTTATAGCTGATAGAGACCAAGTAACGTCTACGAAAGGCCATGCCATTCTCTTATCTACATATTTCCAACCCCACAGCTCAGTGTCCTTGCTCTCAAACATAGGGCGCTTCTACCTGAAGCCCAGCTTCATAGCGCCCCACGGAAATTACGTTAAAATGGCGTAAATGTATTGCAAGCTCCGATGTCTGCTACTTTCGGCCCAACACATCCGACTTCAGCATGACATTTTAGCCTTTTTGGTCGAGGTCTAAATCTGGTCCTGCATGTAATGTTGTTATGTTTATTTAATTCTTTGAAGTCGGAAGATATCTGCCTGCTTGGCGGGCAATACCCGTTCACGTTAAGGATAGTCTCAGCTGAATTCTGGGTATGTGAGAGTGAGTTGAGAACAAAACAGGCATTAGCGCAATATTCCGTCCATGAGAACAGTCCACAGGATCACATGAGCTTTGTCTGGAAGCTGGTGACCACGAAACAAAGGCTTGCAATATACATCATCACTGGAATACCCAATATGGCGGATAGGCAGCAAGAACCATTGAGGCCCAGTCTGAAAAGTGTTCCTTGCTGCAGATTCCTCATTTTCCAAGTTTGGTTTGTTGTCGGAGCTACTGAGTTTAGTGCTCTGTGCACACCTTGAAATGTGTTTTTCATCCGAACCGTGTTCGATATTTCGATTGCTTACGATGTTATTGTTTTGACGAAGTGATATTGTTTGACGAAGGACAGTCCAGCTGCGTTCACTTTCAGTGCCGCCTGGCCTTATGTCTTTTGGCGTGTGCTGTAGCTGCTATGATGGGGACTGCAGCTGTTTTCCTTTTTTTTGATCATTCAAGGAGATGAGTTTTAATTTGGATGACTCCACTGGCACGGCGGTTGAGCAATTATGGATTTTAATTCGTTTGCAGTGATACCGGGGCCTTCGACTAACCATAACCATAAGCAAAAATTATTATTATTATTATTACTATTAATATTATAGCGCCGCATTCTTGGTGTCACCTGTAAGGACAAAGTGACAAACGTGGAGGTCCTCACTCGTACAGGCCTCCCAAACATCTACAGGCTGCTCAAACAATGCATCACTCCGATTTATAGACGTGTGTAAACGTGACATGAAGACTGAACATAAACCCTGCAGACTGGGAAGACATAGCCACAGACCGCAATCTTTGGAAACACACTCTTAAGCTGCAACTGAAGCAGCAAGAAGCAGACAGATTCATAGAAAAAGAGCACACTGAGAAAGAAAAATTTTTAAATAAAATTTTTAGGGGCGCTGCAAAATCCATAGTCAACTATGACAAACGGAGGCTACTACTACAAAATCCATAGTCAACAATGACTAACGGAGGCTACTACTACAAAATCCATAGTCAACTATGACAAACGGAGGCTACTACTACAAAATCCATAGTCAACTATGACTGACTGAGGCTACTACTACAAAATCCATAGTTAGCTATAACTGACGGAGGCTACTTATAGTCAACTATGACTGACAGAGGCTACTACTACAAAATCCATAGTTAGCTATAACTGACGGAGGCTACTTATAGTCAACTATGACTGACATAGGCTACTACTACAAAATCCATAGTTAGCTATAACTGACGGAGGCTACTTATAGTCAACTATGACTGACAGAGGCTACTACTACAAAATCCATAGTTAGCTATAACTGACGGAGGCTACTTATAGTCAACTATGACTGACAGAGGCTACTACTACAAAATCCATAGTTAGCTATAACTGACGGAGGCTACTTATAGTCAACTATGACTGACAGAGGCTACTATAGTCAACTTTGACTGACGGAGGCTATTATAGTCAAGTATGACTGACGGGGGTTACTATATTCAACTATGACTGATGGAGGCTACTATAAATTATTATTACTATACCATGAATTGCACTGTCACATTGTTTCTCTAACAGATGAGAAGAGCTTGTTCTAACCGTGCACTTACACAGCGTAGGCCAATAAGCTCTCTCAGGGAATCGCCACAGATTACAAGAGCCGATGATTGAATAGCGCCAGCTTTTGTTTACATGGCGTCCTGGGTGGGCTGTCATTTTGCTTAGAATTGCCGCCGGGCTTTGTTTATTGTTTATGGTTTTTAGTGCAGGTTTAACTTTTTTTTTTTTTATTTTTGTATCAACTGTTGATTTTGTCAGTGATGTTCAAGTGTTTGGTAAAGGTAAAGTAAAGGTAAAGTACGAGACTTGAACCGGCGTCTTAGCACGCGAGTATATACCCATATGTGCTCGGCCGCCTATCCAGAAATGTTCGGATATTTCTGTATAGTGTAGCCTCAAGCATCGAAACTCAGATGCGAAGCGACATTCCTCACCTTCCCAGGATAATATACCCTGGTACCCATTTCTGCCAACGGCTGGGTCGACCGTGGGGGTATTTTTTTTTTTTTTTTTTCCCCAACCACGAGTACAATTCACACTGCTCCCAGCGGGAATCGAACACGGGTTGTCCGAACGTCGGTAGTCCAGTCGGGTGGTTTTCCCAACTAGGCTACCGAGGCCCCCATAGTGTTTGGTATTCTGACATTTTCCATGTTACACGGTGCGAGCTAACACATTGAATAGTAAATGAAGGTATGTCATATTCTTCATTCTATTCATGTTCTTTCTTTCTTTATTTTTTTCCTTCTTTCTTTCTTTATTTGTTCATTCTTTTTTCCTTCTTTCTTTTTTTCCTTCGTTTTCTTTTTTTTTTTTCTTTCTTTCTTTCCGTCTTTCTTTTTTTTACTTTCTGCATGTCTGTCTGTCCTTCTCCCTTCGTTTCTCTTACACTCGTTCGTGTGTTGAGGCAGATATATAGTTCTAATTCTCGTTCTTTTGGCGGCTTATATGTTTGCCATTTGATCTTGGCTGTTCTTCGATGTTGTCTGTCCATCTTGGGTTTGTCTCTTTTGCTACTTCTCTTGTATTATATGCTTTGGTAAAAAATCGCAAATTCTTTCTAGACGAACCAGTTTATTTCTTGTTTCTTTATGCAACTTATGATTGGCTCAATCATCTCTTATAATATCATTTTTCATTTACTTTTCTAAGACAGGGCAGGTGGAATTACATTTCGTATTTCTCGTGCTTTAATTGGTTGTCCAAGTTTCAGATCCAAACAGAAGTGGTCCAAGTATACAGGTTTGATATATTAGAACTTTTGTCATGTCCTTAATGTTACGTTTCTGTTATTGCATACCTGTTGCTTTAATTGACGAAATACCGTGCTTGCCTTGCCAATTGTCAAGGATACCCATCTTTAACAACAAAGAAGAAAATGAGCCGTCAAAATAGTCGAGGGATACGGCATGTCGTTGATGGTCGCGAGGAAAGAATTAAGAAACAAAAAAATAAATGTTGCAACAATACTCAGAGGAAAAGTTACATTATTCAAGATAAAAATGAGAAACTGTTTAGAAGCTGTTAGTTCTCGCCAGGCAATGTAGAGATTGAAACAGCAGAACAACAGAAATTGAACGTAAACTGTCAAAAGTTGATAATAATGTAGAAGGCGATGTTGTGAATAATGGCAGGTCTGTGCTGAGAATTAAGACTAGATGGGGTTTATCGGCAATAGGTAGGGCATGGCCATCTTGATCTATTTCAGATAACCGTGGGTAGGGGTGGAATAATTGCATAGGAAAGTAGAGCTTAGAGTGAAATGATTTATATTATAGAATAAGAGATTGGAGTAGGGTGGCCTGCTGCCTTGTGAAGTAATTGTTACTGGTGTCATGACAGGAAACTGTTATTGCTGTCATGAGATGAAATAATTATTGCGCCATGAGATGAAACTGTTACTGCTGTCATGAGATGAAATAATTATTGCGCCATGAGATGAAACTGTTACTGTTGCCATGAGATGAAATAATTACTGTTGCCATGAGATGAAACAATTACTGCGCTATGAGATGAAACAATTACTGTTGCCATGAGCTGAAACAGATCAGTGAAAAACTCACTGGTTAGTGAACTACTATGGCCAGTAAGTCTGGTTTTATCCGGATCGACGGTTTCCAGTATAACCCAGAATTAAGTCAGCACCGGATTTTTAAAATGGGAAAAAATTGGCACGGGCGTAATGCTGACCACACTATATCAAAAATAATGTGCCGATGGTCTAGATTTGTAAAAAATGTGGAAACTAACACCATATTTCCTTCATTCAACCTGGCGTGTCGGGGGTTCTTTATTCTTTATATTCTAAGAATATTTTGATGGAAGTGGAGACCTTGAACTTCCCTGTTTCGGGAAACACCGAGGAACAATTAGGAACAAGGGCCAACTATGTGTGTGTAACCAACGAGCTACTGAATCTATCCGAGTGCACACACATAGTTTTTTACGCAGGCAAAAAAGGATTTATTTTGGACATGATGTCAGCTCCGGTAATTCATTCACTTTTAGGCTGCCGTCTCAACATTGAAGGTTGGCTACCATGTAACGTCATTCATTCATAGGGTGCCGTCTCAACATTGAAGGTTGGCTACCATGTAACGTCATTCATTCATAGGGTGCCGTCTCAACATTGAAGGTTGGCTACCATGTAACGTCATTCATTCATAGGGTGCCGTCTCAACATTGAAGGTTGGCTACCATGTAACGTCATTCATTCATAGGGTGCCGTCTCAACATTGAAGGTTGGCTACCATGTAACGTCATTCATTCATAGGGTGCCGTCTCAACATTGAAGGTTGGCTACCATGGAGCGTCATTAATTGGGTGCCATATCCACATCGAAGGTTGGTTACCATGGAGCGTCATTCAGTGCGTGCCGTCTCCACATCGAAGGTTGTCTACCATGGAGCGTCATTCAGTGCGTGCCGTCTCCACATCGAAGGTTGTCTACCATGGAGCGTCATTCAATGGGTGCCGTCTCCACATCGAAGGTTGTCTACCATGGAGCGTCATTCAGTGCGTGCCGTCTCCACATCAAAGGTTGGCTACCATGGAGCGTCATTCATTGGGTGCCGTCTCCACATCGAAGGTTGTCTACCATGGAGCGCCATTCATTGGGTGCCGTCTCCACATCGAAGGTTGGCTACTATGGACCGCCATTCATTGGGTGCCATACCCTCATCGAAGGTTGGCTACCATGAAGCGCCATTCATTGGGTGCCATACCCTCATCGAAGGTTGGCTACCATGAAGCGCCATTCATCGGGTGCCATATCCACATCAAAGGTTGCCTACCATGGAGCGCCATTCATCGGGTGCCATATCCACATCAAAGGTTGCCTACCATGGAGCGCCATTCATTTGGGTGCCGTCTCCACATCGAAGTTTGGCTACCATATAGCGTCATTCATTCATTGGGTGCCTTCTCCACATCGAAGGTTGACTGCCATGGAGCGTCATTCATTCATTGGGTGCCGTCTCCACATCGAAGGTTGGCTACCATGGAGCGCCATTCATTCATTGGGTGCCTTCTCCACATCAAAGGTTGCCTACCATGGAGCGCCATTCATTTGGGTGCCGTCTCCACATCGAAGTTTGGCTACCATATAGCGTCATTCATTCATTGGGTGCCGTCTCCACATGAAAGGTTGGCTACCATAGAAAACCATTTTACTCTGTCTCTTGTCTTGATGGTGCTGTTGTCATTAATTCTACTATCCACCTTTTGACGTTATCAGTCAACTTTAGTCTTGGTCTGCCTCTTCTACCTCGTACCTTTGCATGTGACAAGGTGTGGTATTTGTATCTCTTCGCTTGTCCCGCCAATTTCAGTTTGTTTTTTTTCAATTTGTGTAAATTTATTTTTGTTCCCCCATTCTACAGTAGATTCAGAACTTCCATGTTTGTCTTCTTTTCCTTCCATCCAATTCTCCCCATTTTCATATAGATCCTCATCTCAAAGGCTTCAACTTTCCTCTTTTTTTTATCTCATTTAATGTCGATGTTTTTGCACCATATAGAAATGTTGAGTAGATATAGCATTTTGCTAGGGAGCCGCAAATAACTCAGTGGTTAGTGAACTACTCAGTGGTTAGTGAACTGGACTACAAAGGACAAGAGGTAGGGTTCGATCCCAACCGACAGCTTCCGGTTCACCCAGCCTTTAATGGGTACAGGATTTTTCTGGGAAAGTAAAGCGTCGTAATATCGACCACATTACCCCAAAAATCATGTGCCGAAGGTCTGTAAAATTTATGGTCATTAATACCATATTCCCTATACGCAACTTGATGTGACTGGGGCACTTTACTTTTTTTACTTTATGGCATTTTGCTATTCGTAATTTTAGTTCGGATATTATCTGCTTTGATATGTGTATATTTTTCATGCTATTAATATTTTTTTTGGCCATTGCTATACTTTATATTATTTCTGTCTTACATTTCTCATTATTTGTTACAACATGTCAAAGATAAGAGCTAAATTCTTAAAATCTGAACTATGTGGGCGTCGGTAGCCTGGTTGGGAAAACCACCCGACTGGGCTACCGACGTTCGGACAACCCGTGTTTGATTACCGCTGGAAGCAGTGTGGGTTGTACTCGAGGTTGGGAAAACCACCGACTGGGCTACCGACGTTCGGACAACCCGTGTTTGATTACCGCTGGAAGCAGTGTGGGTTGTACTCGAGGTTGGGAAAACCACCCGACTGGGCTACCGACGTTCGGACAACCCGTGTTTGATTACCGCTGGAAGCAGTGTGGGTTGTACTCGAGGTTGGGAAAACCACCCGACTGGGCTACCGACGTTCGGACAACCCGTGTTTGATTACCGCTGGAAGCAGTGTGGGTTGTACTCGAGGTTGGGGAAAACCACCCGACTGGGCTACCGACGTTCGGACAACCCGTGTTTGATTACCGCTGGAAGCAGTGTGGGTTGTACTCGAGGTTGGGAAAACCACCCGACTGGGCTACCGACGTTCGGACAACCCGTGTTTGATTACCGCTGGAAGCAGTGTGGGTTGTACTCGAGGTTGGGAAAACCACCCGACTGGGCTACCGACGTTCGGACAACCCGTGTTTGATTACCGCTGGAAGCAGTGTGGGTTGTACTCGAGGTTGGGAAAACCACCCGACTGGGCTACCGACGTTCGGACAACCCGTGTTTGATTACCGCTGGAAGCAGTGTGGGTTGTACTCGAGGTTGGGAAAACCACCCGACTGGGCTACCGACGTTCGGACAACCCGTGTTTGATTACCGCTGGAAGCAGTGTGGGTTGTACTCGAGGTTGGAAAACCACCCGACTGGGCTACCGACGTTCGGACAACCCGTGTTTGATTACCGCTGGAAGCAGTGTGGGTTGTACTCGAGGTTGGGAAAACCACCCGACTGGGCTACCGACGTTCGGACAACCCGTGTTTGATTACCGCTGGAAGCAGTGTGGGTTGTACTCGAGGTTGGGAAAACCACCCGACTGGGCTACCGACGTTCGGACAACCCGTGTTTGATTACCGCTGGAAGCAGTGTGGGTTGTACTCGAGGTTGGGAAAACCACCCGACTGGGCTACCGACGTTCGGACAACCCGTGTTTGATTACCGCTGGAAGCAGTGTGGGTTGTACTCGAGGTTGGGAAAACCACCCGACTGGGCTACCGACGTTCGGACAACCCGTGTTTGATTACCGCTGGAAGCAGTGTGGGTTGTACTCGAGGTTGGGAAAACCACCCGACTGGGCTACCGACGTTCGGACAACCCGTGTTTGATTACCGCTGGAAGCAGTGTGGGTTGTACTCGAGGTTGGGAAAACCACCCGACTGGGCTACCGACGTTCGGACAACCCGTGTTTGATTACCGCTGGAAGCAGTGTGGGTTGTACTCGAGGTTGGGAAAACCACCCGACTGGGCTACCGACGTTCGGACAACCCGTGTTTGATTACCGCTGGAAGCAGTGTGGGTTGTACTCGAGGTTGGGAAAACCACCCGACTGGGCTACCGACATTCGGACAACCCGTGTTTGATTACCGCTGGAAGCAGTGTGGGTTGTACTCGAGGTTGGGAAAACCACCCGACTGGGCTACCGACGTTCGGACAACCCGTGTTTGATTACCGCTGGAAGCAGTGTGGGTTGTACTCGAGGTTGGGAAAACCACCCGACTGGGCTACCGACGTTCGGACAACCCGTGTTTGATTACCGCTGGAAGCAGTGTGGGTTGTACTCGAGGTTGGGAAAACCACCCGACTGGGCTACCGACGTTCGGACAACCCGTGTTTGATTACCGCTGGAAGCAGTGTGGGTTGTACTCGAGGTTGGGAAAAAAATACCCCCCCCCCCCCCCCCGGTCGACCCAGCCGCTGGCAGAAATGGGTACCAGGGTAGTAATCTTGAAAGCTGAGGAATGTCTCCTTCTCGCATCGTGAGCTTCGATGCTTGAAGCGACACTGTCCAGAAGTCTCCGACCACTTTTGGATAGACTGCCGAGCTTATATGGGTGAAGACTCGCTTGCTAAGACGTCGATTTTCAAGTCTCGTACTTTACCGTTAGTCTTTCTAGGTTCTTTTTTTTTCATTTCCTTTGTTGTTGGCCACTTGCATATTGTGTGTGTTTCTCTGCTTATAATCATAGTTTAAGCCATTGCAATATTTATAAGCTTCAGTAATGCTGAGTTTGTAATCATGATTTATGATTTCTAAGAGTTGCAATTTGTCATTATTTCAATATTAATTTGGACTCTCTTTCTTCAGGATATTAGTTTGCTTTACTCTCTAAGATTAAGGATCTTTTGACTGGCCTTTGCTCATCATTTGGCGATTATATTGAATGAGCTCTCTTCTCAAGTTCGATGACTTTAGAGTGGGTTTTGTTCATTTTTTTAAATTAGAAAGTGAGATTCGATGATTATTTGAAGCTTATAGTGCTCTTTGTTGTGGCGCAGCGTTCCTGTACTGACTTTGTTCAAACATGTCAGGTCTTTTTCTTTAAAACTGGTATCTCTTTGTCATTAAGTTTGTTTAAATACTGGTATTTCTTTGTCATAAGGTTTTGTAATACTGATATTTGTCATTTATTTTTTTTAAAATAATGTTATATGTAATTTGTTTTCTAAATAATGGTAATTGTCGTGTATTAAAAAAAAAATTAATGCTATTTTTTGTCATTTGTTTTTCTAAAGACGGATAATTTGTTTGTCATTTGCTTTTTTATAATACTGATATTTGTTATTAGTTTTTTAAAATCATGGTATTTGTTTGTCATGTATTTTTAAAGCACTGGTATTTGTTTATAACTTAGTTTTTAAATAATGGGGTATTTGTTTGTCATTAGTTTGTTATACTGTATTTGTTTGTCATTTCTTTTTTATACTAGTATGTGTCATTTGTTTTTTGAAACAATGATATTTGTTTGTGGTTTTTTTTAATATTAATATTTGTCTGTCATTTGATTTTTTATAGTGGGCTTTGTCCATAATTCAGAGTATAGTGGGCTTTGTCCATCATTGAATTTTGTATAATGGGCTTTGTATTTGGGCCGAGCCCATGCAACATGTTTCTTCTCCCGAAACAGCCGAGCCCTACAACATGTTTCTTCTCTCCAGACAGCTGAGCCCATGCAACACGTTTCTTCTCTCCAGACAGCTGAGCCCATACAACATGTTTCTTCTCTCCAGACAGCTGAGCCCATACAACATGCTTCTTCTCTCCAGACAGCTGAGCACATACAACACGTTTCTTCTCTCCAGACAGCTGAGCCCATACAACATGTTTCTTCTCTCCAGACAGCTGAGCCCATACAACATGTTTCTTCTCTCCAGACAGCTGAGCCCATACAACATGTTTCTTCTCTCCAGACAGCTGAGCCCATGCAACACGTTTCTTCTCTCCATACAGCTGAGCACATACAACACGTATCTTTTCTCCATACAGCTGAGCCCATACAACATGTTTCTTCTGTCCACACAGCCGAGCCCATACAACATGTTTCTTCTCTCCACACAGTCGAGCCCATACAACATGTTTCTTCTCTCCACACAGCCGAGCCCATACAACATGTTTCTTCTCTCCACACAGTCGAGCGACCCAAAGGTCTAGCAGGACAAGAACAGTTTGGTGGGAACTGCGTTGCGGGATTTCCCAGAGAAATGCTGAGCTCAACACTGAACTGCCTTTGGGACTTCATCCCCGGATTTTTCCTTAGGTTTACTCCCGTCGTCTATTTAGTAAACGGGTAGACCCGTTTATAATCCGAGTTGACATTCTCCTAGATGCGTTCACATTTTTAGGCTAACAGATCGCTTCTACCAGGGGAGGAGGTTAGAGCGCCTCCGACTCGTCTGTGAAAGCGTCAGAGGGCATATGGGGCATTGTATATAACTAGTTATCTTACGCAACTAATTCACCCCACTCTCTGTATCGCCACTTGACTTCGTTTTGCAGAACGCGGCTGGTTATTCTACATTCGCAGCACACCTCTATCTATGTCTATATCTAGAGGCTGCCCACAGTTCCACTAGTGGACACGTTTAGAAGTAGGGCAAGCCACCTTGGTGGGTGGATAGTGCCTAATCTCTCTCCACACCTGATTCCATTTATCACAGGTATCATGCTGGAGAACTACAATCCCTGTACGGTCCCTTTGCTATTCTCTTTAATTAAAATACACACGGCCCTCGCGACGAACATATCTATATAGATAGGACGTCATTTGTTCCTGCAGTTATAATTTAAATGTATTATACGTGGTGGTTTATGCTCTCTTCAGCATAATCATGTGCCACGACGGTTGCGTAGGTGATCATGTCCTTCCACAATCTTCTATCTACAGTGCATCGTATCAATTCTGTTGTTGACTGTTTTCAATTCCATGACACCAAGCTATCTAGTATCTTCTCTCTTTGTCGTCCGCGATCTCTCTTTCCCTTTATGTTGGCAGTTGTAACCAAGTATTCCAACTTTCCTCTTCTCATAATGTGTTCGAGAAATGTTGACTTTTCTATGTTTTTAGGAGCTCTCTTTTTGTGTTTGTCTCTTTGACGATATATTGTCATTGCTCTTTTTAGCTGTCCAGGGAACTTTCACAATTCTTCTGAGAAATCCCATGTCTCTTTTCGTCTTTTTATTTGCTTGTCTACTGTCCATGATTCGCTTCCATATGTTACAATTGGCTCTATATAGCACCAATGAACCCGCGTCTCACTTCTATTGACATAGATTTGGTGCATAAGACGTTTCTCATGTTCTGAAATGTTCTTTTAGTCCGAGCTATTCTACTTTTTATTTCTGTGGTGCATCTTTCATCTGATGTTATTATTGTGCCCCAGTATATGACGCGTTGCACTTGTTTAAGATTTGTCCTCTTTATTTTTATGCTGCATGATAGTGATGATTGTTTCTTCGATCTGACCATTATTTCTGTTTTCTTACTATTCAGACTGAGACCTTTCTTGTTGCTTTCTTTTACAATTATGAGTATCATTTCTTGTAGTTCATTCTCTGCCTCTGCTAATAAGACTTTATCATTTGCATATCGCAAATTGTTTATGTTATGATCGTTGACTTTAATTCCTTTATTATATCACTTTCATGGGAGCCGCGATAGTTCAGTGGTTAATGAACTTGGCTACAAAGGACAATCGGCTTCCAGGTTCACCCAGCCTTAAATGTGTACCGGATGTTTTTTTTCTGGCAAAGTAAAGCGACACGGGCGTAATCCCGACCACATTACCCCACAAATCATGTGCCGAAGGTCTGTAAAAGTTATGGTCACTAACACCATATTCCCTATACGCCACTTGGCGTGACGGGGCTCTTTACTTACTTATTACTTTCATGTATAATGTATGTATGTCAATTTGTTCTTGTAATGATGTTATGAATGTAATATATGTGGTGTTGATGTGTTACACGACACCAAAGGAGTACATGGGCATTTATAGCACGCTCGACAGGCATAATAGACAAGGAAGACAGTGGTGCATACGTCATGCCCACGAGTAGTATGATTATGGTGGTGATGGCAGTGACCAAGGCATTCATCTGGTTAGAGTCACAAGACTACACCCACGCATGTATACTGAGTGATTCGATGAGCATGATAAGAAAAGTGGAGGCGGGCTCTGTACGCATGCAATGGGTAGAGCCATTGCAGAAGTAAAAATACGTAAGGTCACCTTTGTCTATGTCCCAGGACGGTAGTACGGGGAAATAAAAGAGCGGATAGGTTGGCTAGCTGCGCTATTGTTGAGGACGGTCAACCAATGGATCGGGCGGGCATCATCAATGTCCTCAGGGAAGTGGGAAGGACACAGGACATCGACAACAATGAGTCCACGTTACTCCTTGGTATGAAAGAGATGGGAGTAAAGATTAGCACAGCCTGAAACGAGAAACTTAGTGGGCGTGTGAGAAGACTTCACCAACACAGAATGGAGTTGTCAGTAGCTTGGCACTGTGAGACTTGCTGAGAACGGGATCTGAGAACCTATGGACATGTTCGGAGTGCAATAATGATGACCCGCTAATAACTCTACAACTCAATGTGTGGTGTTGTTCTGTCCTCTTACCATTAATATGTATATGGATTGTTTACTTCTATGACTTTCAGCAAGTAGGAAGCTTGCCAAAACTTTATGTACATTTTTTAATGACATTGAATTGATCTTAAAGACAAACACAGTTTCTCGGGAACACTTTCTTTCATTTTCTAATCACCTCCTCGAATTTGTAGCACAAAATCTGATTGCTTCCCCAGAGATAATTCAACAATTTAATGTATATTTTTTCTTACTTAGGTTTTCCATTATGTCTGTGTTTGTTGTGTGTGTTCTGTTTAACACATGAAACTGCTCTAAACTTATTGCAATAAGCATTAGGTACCAATTAATAGATCTACATGAAAACGTTAAAGAAAATCCTACAGATAAAGTCGGTCTTCAAGGTAAATTCAGTTCTGAACTTAAATGTGAAGCTGGTTCAAAAGTTAAAACTGGGCATAAAAATAAAACGTAATTGTAAAGATAAGCACAATTCAACTAAAGGTAAATCAACTCTATAAGTAAAGATAATGCAATTTGTAAAGTGAAAATTTATCTTAAATATAAAGATAATCTTAATGGTAAAGCTCGCCATCTAAAAGTAATGGCATCTTAAAGGACATAATTTTTTTTAAAATAATCTACAAAGAAAGAAGGAAAAACTATCAAGATCAGTGCCGTATATGAATTCTGATATTGATGTTCATATTTTTAAAGAATTTTACCATGGACACAATTTTCTAGGGTGTTGTTTGCAGCAATACGTCAGTGAAGTCCATCTTTCACTCATCTAGAGATCAGGTACCCATTTTAAGACTGAGTACAACTATAAGCTTCACATAAAGATCGAACGAGGGACCTTTTGTCTTCATGTAAACCATTACACTAACAACTGATCTACAGTGGCTCACCCTGAAACTGAAGGTCATTCTAAATGTACAGGTAATTCTAAATGTAGAGGTAATTCTAAATGTAGAGGTAATTCTAAACGTGGAGGTAATTCTAAAAGTGGAGGTAATTCTAAATGTAGAGGTAATTCTAAATGTAGAGGTAATTCTAAATGTAGAGGTAATTCTAAACGTGGAGGTAATTCTAAAAGTGGATGTAATTCTAAATGTAGAGGTAATTCTAAAGGTGCAGGCAATTCTAAATGTAGAGGTAATTCTAAACGTGGAGATAATTTTAAATGTGTAGGTAATTCTAAATGTGAAGGTAATTCTAAAACTGCAATTAATTATAAATGTGAAGGTAATTCTAAAAGTGCAGGCAGATCTGAAATCTAAGGTAGCCTAAAAGTAAAGGTAATTCTAAAAGTGAAGGTAATTCTAACAATAAAGGTAATTTTTAAAATGATGGTAATTTTAAAAGTGAGGATAATTCTAAAAGTGAATGTAATTCCAATGGAGAAGGTAACTGCACAAACAATTAAATGAACCCTAAATACTCTCTCTCTCTCTCTCTCTCTCTCTCTCTCTTTCTCTCTCTCTGACTAAGTACATGTTAGAACGCTGTACTGTGTTCTGCGCCAATGGCCCAGTGCATCCGATTTCTGCCAGCATTTTATTCAGATTTGCTTTCCTTAGCCTTTGATTGTCCCCAATCTTCCAAGGTAGCAGATTGTCTATTCTGTAGGTGGATTCTGCCCTTAGATGGTCGGCCCTCCCGCGTTTACGAGCATCATCTGCCCGAGGAACCCTAAATATAAAGGTATTGTTGAAAATAAAATTGGTCCTAAAGGTAAATCTAGCACTAAATATAAAGGTATTGTTGAAAATAAAATTGGTCCTAAAGGTAAATCTAGCACTAAATATACAGGTATTGTTGAAATAAAATTGGTCCTAAAGGTAAATTAGCACTAAATATAAAGGTATTGTTGAAAATAAAATCGGTTAAAGGTAAATTAGCACTAAATATAAAGGTATTGTTGAAAATAAAATTGCTCCTAAAGGTAAATTAGCACTAAATATAAAGGTATTGTTGAAAATAAAATCGGTTAAAGGTAAATTAGCACTAAATATAAAGGTATTGTTGAAAATAAAATTGGTTCTAAAGGTAAATTAGCACTAAATATAAAGTCAGCAGTAAAGGTATACCGGAAGGTGAAAGATGAGAGGTAGCCATTGAATGATTCTAAAAATCATCCATTAGCCGTCTCGGAAACAGGTTCATCGACTTACTCAAGAAAATATGTTTCAAAGAAGGATGGCAACTCCGACCCAATGATATCTCGGGACTAAATATGTGTAAATGTTACAGACTCGCTGTAAAATAAAACCCCCATCAATAAAAGCTAACCTTTCCATGACTGGCGTTTATCCTCTTCTTCTCTAATTTATTTGCCTTTCCGCGTCGCGGGGAGATATAGTATGCAGCGTTTTGCTCTTCAGTTGGCCTCTGTTGCTGTTATATTTTCTAGTGATTCTAATATTCCATCAATCCATCTTTTCTGTGGTTGACTCTTAGGTCTGGTGTTCTCGCAACGTTTTATTGAAGGCTCGCTGTGTAGTGTTTTGGTCTTTCTGTCTTGATCACGTGACCAAACCATTTTATCTGTTGTTTCTTTATGTACTCTATGACGGGAATTATTCCTAGCTTTTTTCTCAGTTCTTCATTTCTGATCTTATCTCTCAGACCGTTTCCTGTCGTTCATCTGGCACATTTCATCTCGGTAGCTGTTATTTTTACTTATTGTTCTTGCATCTCAGGTCCATAACTGGCATTGGTAGCTCAACGTTGGGATGAAGATGTTATTGTATAGTACCCGTTTTGCCTCTAGAGTTATTAACTTGATGGAGAGTAGCAGTGGTAGATAGCCAATGATTTGACAAGCTTTGATACAATTTGAGTCTATTTCTGCAGTTTCTCGCTGATATTTTAGTGGTCCTACTCTTATAACCCGTTTAGAAATATCGAATAAAGTGCATGATTCTCCTACTATGCGTTAAATTCATGACAGAAAATAAATTACATTTCAAACTTCAGTAACATTTGGGATTAGAATTGTAATAATTGTAATATCTTACTTTTTCAAATGTTGTTCTTATTAAGCTTAATTCCACTTTGAAAAAATGACTATTAATGATAAATATTAACAGAGCTAAAAGATTATTAGTGACACACATTAACTGAGCTAAAATATTATTAATGATAAATATTAACTGAGCTAAAAGATTATTAGTGACACACATTAACAGAGCTAAAAGATTATTAATGACAAATATTAACTGAGCTAAAAGATTATTAGTGACACACATTAACAGAGCTAAAAGATTATTAATGACAAATATTAACTGAGCTAAAAGATTATTAGTGACACACATTAACAGAGCTAAAAGATTATTAATGACAAATATTAACAGAGCTAAAAGATTATTAGTGACACACATTAACTGAGCTAAAATATTATTAATGACAAATATTAACTGAGCTAAAAGATTATTAGTGACACACATTAACAGAGCTAAAAGATTATTAATGACAAATATTAACTGAGCTAAAAGATTATTAGTGACACACATTAACAGAGCTAAAAGATTATTAATGACAAATATTAACTGAGCTAAAAGATTATTAGTGACACACATTAACAGAGCTAAAAGATTATATTAATGACAAATATTAACTGAGCTAAAAGATTATTAATGACAAACATTAACAGAGCTAAAAGATTGATATTTTTGTTTGATGACAAAGGTTGGCACCACTGCTGTAAACATATCTATTTTAAGAACTAATGGGACTCAGTAGACTAGCCATCTTTACATATACATTGTGATAAATGTACACGGTTATTGTTCAAATGGTGCTTTGAAGTTAGAACAAACACCGTGCTCAGAGCGGACGATGAAGGAACCGAAGGCGAGGAAAGTGATGTGGAAGAAGAATGTATTGTTGGCGGACGATGGAATGAAGGAAAGGAAGAAGAAGAATGTATTGTTGGTGGTCGATGGAATGAAGGAAAGGAAGAAGAAGAATGTATTGTTGGTGGTCGATGGAATGAAGGAAAGGAAGAAGAAGAATGTATTGTTGGTGGTCGATGGAATGAAGGAAAGGAAGAAGAAGAATGTATTGTTGGCGGTCGATGGAATGAAGGAAAGGAAGAAGAAGAATGTATTGTTGGTGGTCGATGGAATGAAGGAAAGGAAGAAGAAGAATGTATTGTTGGCGGTCGATGGAATGAAGGAAAGGAAGAAGAAGAATGTATTGTTGGTGGTCGATGGAATGAAGGAAAGGAAGAAGAAGAAAGAATAAGGTAGATTTGGAAAATAGAGAGAGATAGAGAGAGAATAAGAAAAAGAAGGAGAAGAGGAAGAAGAAAAGCAGAAGAAGAATAAGACAATAAAGAAGATAAATAGGAAGAAATAAAGGAAGAGGAGGTGTATGAAGGTGAAAATGAGATTTCTCTTTCAAGAAAATGTTTTCACACAAAAAAAGCAAGCAGAATGTAAACAAAACAAGTTAATAGACCGTCATTAACACAGAGTGCAGCATCGTAATTAGGCGAGCATTCACTTTTTCTCTCCCTCTCTCTCTGTCCCTCTCTCTATATCTCAGCTTGCCTCCCCCCCCCTCTCTCTCTCTCTCTCTCTCTCTCTCTCTTTCTCCACATTTCTCTGAAAAGTATTATCATCAAGGGTA
This sequence comes from Megaustenia siamemsis, assembly GCA_032433765.1. Taxonomy (NCBI): domain Eukaryota; kingdom Metazoa; phylum Mollusca; class Gastropoda; order Stylommatophora; family Ariophantidae; genus Megaustenia; species Megaustenia siamemsis. Next base: position 1,960,708 of record JAVIAB010000047.1, on the reverse strand, counting down.
GCAGCTGTATTTTAAGACAACCATCTGTATTAAGACAAATGTCTGTATTAAGACAAATGTCTGTATTAAGACAAATGTCTGTATTAGAATAAATACATGTTTAAAGAAAGAAGAACGGACATACAAAATATTGCACAAAGAGATCCAGAACAAATGCAGAGAAGCAAAGGAAGGATGGTTAAAACATAAATGTGAAGAAATGGAAAAACAACAAAAGAAAGACTCAAATTTATGCACAATCAGTAAAATGAATTAACAGGAAGAAAAGAAGTAAAAGTTTCAGGATGTGTGAAATCAAAGGAAGGAAATATAATAATGGGTCAGGAGAAGACAATGGAAAGATGGACAGAATATATCAGTCAACTCTATGATGATGAAAGACCACAATTAAACAATTCAAACAATGACACAGGACCACCAATAATGCAGAGTGAAGTGGAGGACGCAATTCAACACATGAAAAGAGACAAAGCTCCAGGTCCTGACAATATAACAATCGAAGAGATAAATGCATTAGGAGAGCTGGGAGTACAAGTCATAACAAAACTACTCAATGACATATATAACACTGGACACATACCCGAAGATCTACTAAAATCTATCTTTGTAGCCATACCGAAGAAGTCAGGGGCCATTGATTGTGAAGACCATCGCACTATTAGTCTCATGAGCCATATGACTAAAATATTACGAAGAATAATCACGAGACGTGTAAGGAACAAATAAAAGCAGAAATAAGTGAGGAACAATGTGGATTTGTGGAAGGAAAGGGCACCAATAATGCTATATACATCTTAAGAACATTGATAGAAAGATCTATAGAGGTAAGTAAAGATCTATATATGTGCTTTATAAACTACACGAAGGCATTTGACAATGTAAAGCATGTGGAAATAATCAACATGCTGGAGAAATTTAACATTGATGGCAAGGATCTGCGAATCATAAAAAACATGTACTGGCAACAAACAGCAGCTATACGAATTAACAACCAAACAGGACAATTCCAATATATAAAGCAAGGAGTCAGACAAGGCTGTGTTCTGTCGCCGGATTTGTTTTCACTTTACAGCGAATATATTATGAGATCAATAGTAGACAAACAGGGAATTGAAATCAACGGTCACAACAAAATTAATTTGCGATATGCGGATGACACAGTCTTAATGGCAGAGACATAATGAACTACAAGAAAGGATACACATAATTGTAAAAGAAAGCAACAAGAAAGGTCTCAGTCTGAACAGTAAGAAAACAGAGGTAATGGTTATATCGAAGAAACAATCATCATCAGGATACAGCTTAAAACAGGACAAATCTGAAACAAGTGCAACGTTTCAAATACTTGATCACAATAATAACATCAGATGGAAGATGCACCACGGAAATAAAAAGTAGAATAGCTCAGGCCAAAATAGCATTTCAGAAAATGAGAAATATCTTATGCAACAAATCTAAGTCAATAGAAATGAGAAAGGGGGTTCATCGGTGCTATATAGAACCAATTCTGACCTATGGAAGCGAATCATAGACAGTTGTCAAGCATATGAAAAGACGATTAGTGGCCACAGAGATGGGATTTCTCAGAAGAATGTTGAAAGTTCCCCTGGACAGCTAAAAAGACCAATGAGGAAGTTTACAAAGAGGCCAACACAAAAAGGCAGCTCTTAAAAAACATCAGGAAGAAACAATAAACATTTTTCGGGTACATCATGAGAAGAGGAAAGTTGGAATACTTGGTTACAACTGGCAAAATAAAAGGAAAGAGGGATCGCGGACGACAATGAGAGAAAATACTGGATAGCTTGGTGTCATGGCATGGAAAACAGTCAATAACAGAACTGATACGATGCACTGCACATAGAAGATTGTGGAAGGACATGATCGCCTACGCCAACGGGTACGGCACGTGATGATGATGATATTATGATATACACCAGAATAGATTAAAAACTAATATTCCCCACTGCTCACTGACTGAATGACTGACTGATTCACTCACTCGCTCACTCATTCATAGAAGTCAAAATAACACACATTCACAAACTCAGTAACACATATGGATCAAATACTCATTCACTCATTCACTCACAGAAGTAAAAATAACACTCATTCAGTCACACACCCGTATCAAAACTTAGTCATTTACGAACTCACTCACTCACTCACTCACTCACTCACTCACTCACTCACTCACTCACTCACTCACTCACTCACCCATAGAAGTCAAAATAACACACATTCACTCACTCAATCATACACATGGAGCAAAACTCACTCATTTACGAAACTCACTCACCCAGTTGCCTATCCACTCATCATCTCACTCTCATGAATTATAAATTCACCAAGAATTCACACTCGTATTACAATTTAAATATGAACCAAAATATATAACACAGCTGTTAGTTATCATCATAAAATAGCATTTTAAGTCTAATCTTAGAAATTGTGCAACATTCATGGATGATGAAGTCCTGAGCCTTGTACATTCCATTCATTCTTAAAACTGATATTTTATGGAAGAGGTTTCACTTTGTGACACCACACACACAAAACGTACAATATCAAGGTAAAGTCAATGTCTAATGTGTGAATGATATTATAGTAGTTATTATTCATCTTCAACGTACCCTTTACCTCAACATAAAGCAATGCCTATTACCACCAAGAAACATCTTATACAGAGTATATTCATGTTAGACATTATGCTACCGGTGGCAGACATTGTGCTACCAGTGCCAGACATTGTGCTACCAATGCCAGACATTGTGCTACCAGTGCCAGACATTGTGCTACCAATGCCAGACATTGTGCTAAAAGTGCCAGACATTGTGCTACCAGTGCCAGACATTGTGCTACCAGTGCCAGACATTGTGCTACCAATGCCAGACATTGTGCTACCAGTGCCAGACATTGTGCTACCAGTGCCAGATATTGTGCTACCAATGCCAGACATTGTGCTACCAATGCCAGACATTGTGCTACCAGTGCCAGACATTGTGCTACCAATGCCAGACATTGTCAATTACGTCTAAGCGTAAAGGTATAAAATGAGGAAGATATAATGCAATCATGGGAGCCGCGATAGCTCAGTGGTTAGTGGACTGGACTACAAAGGACAAGGGGTAGGGTTCGATCTCATCCGACGGCTACCGGGTTCACCAGCCTTAAATGGGTACCGGATTTTTCTGGGAAAGTAAAGAGGCGCGGTCGTATTACCGACCACATTACCCTGAAAATCATGTGCCGAAGGTCTGTAAAATTAATGGTCACTAACACCATATTCCCTTTACGCCACTTGGCGTAACGGGGTACTTTACTTTATTTTACTACTATGCAATCAATTTTTGACAATAGAAATAAGAAAAAAGAGTTCTAAAATGTTATGTAGAGCCAGTCTTAACATATGGATGTAAATCATGGACAATAGGACAACAGACAAGAAAATCACTGGAGTCTGTAGAAATTATGGTTTTACAGAAGAATGTTGAGAATACCATGGACAGCTAAGAAGAGTAATGAACATGTTCTGAAAGTGGTCAAAGCAAAAAGAGAGAGCTAATTTCCAATATTAGTAAGAAACCATCATAATTTTTTGGCCATGTAATGAGATGGGAACAGCTGGAATATATTGTAATAACTGGAAAAAATTGAGGGACGAAGAGATAGAGCGAAGCAAAGAGAGAAAAAACCAGACAGCTTAAGAGAATGGCTTGGCAGAAAGTCAACAACAGAAATGATAAAGAACTGTCGAGATCAAAAGTTGTGGACAGACATGATCACCTACACCAGTAGGCCCGGTACTTGATGAGGATAATAAAGGTATGCTTGACAACGCGGAGATGCGATGCCTGAGAAAAGAGGTTGGAGTGACCAGAAAAGACAGAATCAGAAATGATATTATCAGAGAAAGAGCAAGCATTGAAACAGTCCTGAACTACATACAAAAACATCAAATAAACTGGTTTGTCCATCTTGAAAGAAGGCCGCGTGATTCCTTACCATATAAAACATATGTTGAAAGAGGAGAAGGGAGAGGAGAAAGGCAGACCCAGAGTAAGATGGACAGACAAAATCAAAGAAACGTTACAACAACATCAACTGACAATGCGTGAAGCCACCACAGGGCGAGAACCAGAACTTTGAATCTCCCTCGACAACCGAAGAGGCACAAAATGAAGTGAATAAAAGAAGAAAGAAAATGTTTATCAGAAAAAACATCAAAGAACGGCAACTCTGAGACTTTCCGGGGATGCAAAATATAAATTATAACCACAAGCATTTTTTTTTTTTATTTTAGATACAGCTTTTTCTAATTACTTTGATTGTTACAGCTTCCGCTAATTACTTTGATTGTTACAGCTTCCGCTAATTACTTTGATTGTTACAGCTTCTTCTAATTACTTTGATTGTTACAGCTTCTTCTAATTACTTGATTGTTACAGCTTCTTCTAATTACTTTGATTGTTACAGCTTCTTCTAATTACTTTGATTGTTACAGCTTCTTCTAATTACTTTGATTGTTACAGCTTCTTCTAATTACTTTGATTGTTTAGTAGAAGAGGTTCGTGTATGTTAATTTCGTAGAAAGACACAAATGAGCAAATACACTAAAGTATCAACGACAAACAGCTGTAATAAGTGCTGCAGTAAGTCATGACGGTCTGAATTGCATGACGTCATTGTTGCACCGAGACGTGTCCACCTCTGACGCTACAGCGCTGCTGCGGGGGAAAGCTTCCGGCTCTAGATGCCGCCTGCAGCTACCTCAGATGCTCCAGATGTCGTCTATAGCTTCCACAGCTGAACACGTCACACTAGTAGGGTGTTAGGTTTCTCTTTCAATCATCAGGCTCATCTCTATACGTGGCAATAGTCTCCAGTCTCTTATGACGTCCTTGGCCTTCTCTGTCTTTGAAGGTTTCGGAACGTCCATCGAGGCAATCGAGGTGATTGATCATTTCTAAAAATAACTAACCGTCACCACACGGGTTAGACTGGGTGGTCTAGTGGTAGGATGTTGGCCTGACTGGGTGGTCTAGAGGTAGGATGTTGGCCTGACTGGGTAGTCTAGAGGTAGGATGTTGGCCTGACTGGGTGGTCTAGAGGTAGGATGTTGGCCTGACTGGGTGGTTTAGAGGTAGGATGTTGGCCTGACTGGGTGGTCTAGTGGTAGGATGTTGCCTGACTGGGTGGTCTAGAGGTAGGATGTTGGCCTGACTGGGTGGTCTAGTGGTAGGATGTTGGCCTGACTGGGTGGTCTAGAGGTACGGTGTCGGTCTGACTGGGTGGTCTAGAGGTAGGATGTTGGCCTGACTGGGTGGTCTAGAGGTACGGTGTCGGTCTGACTGGGTGGTCTAGAGGTACGATGTTGGCCTGACTGGGTGGTCTAGAGGTAGGATGTTGGCCTGACTGGGTGGTCTAGAGGTACGATGTTGGCCTGACTGGGTGGTCTAGAGGTAGGATGTTGGCCTGACTGGGTGGTCTAGAGGTACGGTGTCGGTCTGACTGGGTGGTCTAGAGGTACGATGTTGGCCTGACTGGGTGGTCTAGAGGTACGATGTTGGCCTGACTGGGTGGTCTAGAGGTAGGATGTTGGCCTGACTGGGTGGTCTAGAGGTACGATGTTGGCCTGACTGGGTGGTCTAGAGGTACGATGTTGGCCTGACTGGGTGGTCTAGAGGTAGGATGTTGGCCTGACTGGGTGGTCTAGAGGTACGATGTTGGCCTGACTGGGTGGTCTAGAGGTAGGATGTTGGCCTGACTGGGTGGTCTGGAGGTACGATGTTGGCCTGACTGGGTGGTCTGGAGGTACGATGTCGGTCTGACTGGGTGGTCTAGAGGTACGGTGTCGGTCTGACTGGGTGGTCTAGAGGTACGATGTCGGTCTCAGAACAGGAATGACCCGGGTTCAAAACCCACCAGAAGCGGTGATGATCTTTAAACAAATATGAAAAATGAATCCTCGATTTAGTTTTGACATTACCTCCCCTGATCTCTTGGGTAATGTAATCCCATGTCCAGCCCTCTGGAATAGCGGCAATAAACAGGAGGTCCCGTGTGTACTCGCACACGTTAAAGAACCCTTGGCAGTTAAAATTGAAAAGAGTGGACCATAAATATGTGCCGCTGCCCGGAAAAAATTGTCAACAGAAACCTACCCACATGGTGGATGTCAGACCGTGCTACGGAGTTCGTGCACCGGGCCAGGATTCTCCTCGGATTTTCTCTAGATTATCAATGACAACATTGGAGCACCTATGGGTTAGACCGGTGTGCAGTGATGACGATCCTAACAAACAAAAACTTTAAAACTGCACCTAGTTTAACAAACACTATTTTAACTCCCTCAGTTATTTTACCCAACAAGCAATCACAAAACTATTTTAACTCCCTCAGTTATTTTACCCAACAAGCAATCACAAAACTATTTTAACTCCCTCAGTTATTTTACCCAACAAGCCATCACAAAACTATTTTAACTCCCTCAGTTATTTTACCCAACAAGCAATCACAAAACTATTTTAACTCCCTCAGTTATTTTACCCAACAAGCAATCACAAAACTATTTTAACTCCCTCAGTTATTTTACCCAACAAGCAATCACAAAACTATTTTAACTCCCTCAGTTATTTTACCCAACAAGCAATCACAAAACTATTTTAACTCCCTCAGTTATTTTACCCAACAAGCAATCACAAAAACTATTTTAACTCCCTCAGTTATTTTACCCAACAAGCAATCACAAAACTATTTCAACTCCCTCAGTTATTTTACCAACAAGCAATCACAAAACTATTTTAACTCCCTCAGTTATTTTACCCTACATACAATCACAAAACTATTTTAACTCCCTCAGTTATTTTACCCAACAAGCAATCACAAAACTATTTTAACTCCATCAGTTATTTTACCCAACAAGCAATCACAAAACTATTTTAACTCCCTCAGTTATTTTACCCAACAAGCAATCACAAAACTATTTAACTCCCTCAGTTATTTTACCCAACAAGCAATCACAAAACTATTTTAACTCCCTCAGTTATTGTACCCTACATACAATCACAAAACTATTTTAACTCCCTCAGTTATTTTACCCAACAAGCAATCACAAAACTATTTTAACTCCCTCAGTTATTTTACCCAACAAGCAATCACAAAACTATTTTAACTCCCTCAGTTATTTTACCCAACAAGCAATCACAAAACTATTTTAACTCCCTCAGTTATTTTACCCAACAAGCAATCACAAAACTAATTTAACTCCCTCAGTTATTTTACCCAACAAGCAATCACAAAACTATTTTAACTCCCTCAGTTATTTTACCCAACAAGCAATCACAAAACTATTTTAACTCCCTCAGTTATTTTACCCAACAAGCAATCACAAAACTATTTTAACTCCCTCAGTTATTTTACCCAACAAGCAATCACAAAACTATTTTAACTCCCTCAGTTATTTTACCCAACAAGCAATCACAAAACTATTTTAACTCCCTCAGTTATTTTACCCTACATACAATCACAAAACTATTTTAACTCCCTCAGTTATTTTACCAACATACAATCACACAACTATTTTAACTCCCTCAGTTATTTTACCCAACAAGCAATCACAAAACTATTTTAACTCCCTCAGTTATTTTACCCAACAAGCAATCACAAAACTATTTAACTCCCTCAGTTATTTTACCCAACAAGCAATCACAAAACTATTTTAACTCCCTCAGTTATTTAACCCAACATACAATCACAAAACTATTTTAACTCCCTCAGTTATTTTACCCAACAAGCAATCACAAAACTATTTAACTCCCTCAGTTATTTTACCCAACAAGCAATCACAAAACTATTTTAACTCCCTCAGTTATTTTACCCAACAAGCAATCACAAAACTATTTTAACTCCCTCAGTTATTTTACCCAACAAGCAATCACAAAACTATTTTAACTCCCTCAGTTATTTTACCCAACAAGCAATCACAAAACTATTTTAACTCCCTCAGTTATTTTACCCAACAAGCAATCACAAAACTATTTTAACTCCCTCAGTTATTTTACCCAACAAGCAATCATAAAACTATTTTAACTCCCTCAGTTATTTTACCCAACAAGCAATCACAAAACTATTTTAATCCCCTCAGTTATTTACCAACAAGCAATCACAAAACTAATTTAAACCCCTCAGTTATTTTACCCAACAAGCAATCACAAAACTATTTTAACTCCCTCAGTTATTTTACCCAACAAGCAATCACAAAACTATTTTAACTCCCTCAGTTATTTTACCCAACAAGCAATCACAAAACTATTTTAACTCCCTCAGTTATTTTACCCAACAAGCAATCACAAAACTATTTTAACTCCCTCAGTTATTTTACCCAACAAGCAATCACAAAACTATTTTAACTCCCTCAGTTATTTTACCCAACAAGCAATCACAAAACTATTTTAACTCCCTCAGTTATTGTACCCAACAAGCAATCACAAAACTATTTTAACTCCCTCAGTTATTTTACCCAACATACAATCACAAAACTATTTTAACTCCCTCAGTTATTTTACCCAACATACAATCACAAAACTATTTAAACTCTCTCAGTTATTTTACCCTACATACAATCACAAAACTATTTTAACTCCCTCAGTTATTTTACCCTACATACAATCACAAAACTATTTTAACTCCCTTAGTTATTTTACCCAACACACAATCACAAAACTATTTTAACTCCCTCAGTTATTTTACCCTACATACAATCACAAAACTATTTTAACTCCCTCAGTTATTTTACCCGAAATACAGTCACAAAATTATTTTGACTCCCACAGTTATTTTACCCGACATACAATCACAATACAATTTTAACTCCCTCAGTTATTTTACCCAACAGGCAATCACAAAACTATTTTAACTCCCTCAGTTATTTAACCTTACATACAATCACACAACTATTTTAACTCCCTTAGTTATTTTACCCTACATACAATCACAAAATTATTTAACTCCCTCAGTTATTTTACCCTACATACAATCACAAAATTATTTTAACTCCCACAGTTATTTTACCCTACATACAATCACAAAATTATTTTGACTCCCACAGTTATTTTACCCTACATACAATCACAAAATTATTTTGACTCCCACAGTTATTTTACCCTACATACAATCACAAAACTATTTTAACTCCCTCAGTTATTTTACCCTACATACAATCACAAAACTATTTTAACTCCCTCAGTTATTTTACCCTACATACAATCACAAAACTATTTTAAATCCCTCAGTTATTTTACCCTACATACAATCACAAAACTATTTTAACTCCCTCAGTTATTTTACCCTACATAAAATCACAAAACTATTTAACTCCCTCAGTTATTTTACCCTACATACAATCACAAAACTATTTTAACTCCCTCAGTTATTTTACCCTACATACAATCACAAAACTATTTTAACTCCCTCAGTTATTTTACCTACATACAATCACAAAACTATTTTAACTCCCTCAGTTATTTTACCCTACATACAATCACAAAACTATTTTAACTCCCTCAGTTATTTTACCCGAAATACAGTCACAAAATTATTTTGACTCCCACAGTTATTTTACCCGACATACAATCACAATACAATTTTAACTCCCTCAGTTATTTTACCCAACAGGCAATCACACAACTATTTTAACTCCCTCAGTTATTTAACCTTACATACAATCACACAACTATTTTAACTCCCTCAGTTATTTTACCCGAATACAGTCACAAAACTATTTTAATTCCCTTAGTTATTTTACCCGACATACAATCACAAAACTATTAACTCCCTCAGTTATTTTACCCGACATACAATCACAAAACTATTAACTCCCTCTGTTATTTTACCCAACATACAGTCACAAAACTATTTTAACTCCCTCAGTTATTTTACCCGACAAACAGTCACAAAACTATTTTAACTCCCTCCGTCATTTTACCCTACATACAATCACAAAACTATTTTAACTCCCTCAGTTATTTTACCCAACATACAGTCACAAAACTATGTTAAATCCTGCAGTTATTTTACCCGACAAACAGTCACAAAACTATTTTAACCCCCTCAGTTATTTAACCCTACATACAATCACAAAACTATTTTAACTCCCTCAGTTATTTTATCCGACATACAGTCACAAAACTATTTTAACTCCCTCAGTTTTTTTATCCGACATACAGTCACAAAACACCGGACATACAGTCACAAAACTATTTTAACTCCCTCAGTTATTTAACCGGACATACAGTCACAAAACTATTTTAACTCCCTCAGTTATTTTACCGGACATACAGTCACAAAACTATTTTAACTCCCTCAGTTATTTTACCGGACATACAGTCACAAAACTATTTTAACTCCCTCAGTTATTTTATCCGACATACAGTCACAAAACTATTTTAACTCCCTCAGTTATTTTACCGGACATACAGTCACAAAACTATTTTAACTCCCTCAGTTATTTTACCGGACATACAGTCACAAAACTATTTTAACTCCCTCAGTTATTTTACCGGACATACAGTCACAAAACTATTTTAACTCCCTCAGTTATTTTACCGGACATACAGTCACAAAACTATTTTAACTCCCTCAGTTATTTTACCCAACAAGCAATCACAAAGCTAAAAAATAACGCCACGGCTAATTCATACAAAATGCTCTGCTCCAGCTCAACAACTGTGATATATCCTCCAACAAAGTAAAAGTTTCCTTCCCTGCCTTGCTAGTAGGCGTGGGGGAATATAGTGTTAGTGGACATATTTAACACGACGACGGCACATTGTTGGGTGATGTGGTCGGTGTCACGCCAGGCCGCCTTCCAAGAAACATTTCTGATAGCCTATTTTTAGAGGCTGGGTAAACCCCGGAGCCGTGCCCGTCAGAAAAAAAATAATCCGCCACTTCAGGGAATCGAACCCGGACACACCTGATCATGGAGTGAGCAGACTAACCACTCAGCCACCATGGTTCTGATATCTTTGTTTATTGTGAACGTGGAGTGTGTTTTGTTTGCGCGTCTACAACCGATGACATGAACGATGTACTTTTAACAAAGGCGCCAAGTCTGCAGTACCCGTCATTGCGATGCCGCTGGATTAATTATCACAGGCATCGTGGGATTATATCGGATTATATGATTCAGTTTAATCCAAAGTGGAGACTGGAAGTAATGTTTCCTCTAAAGTGTTTGAGATTAAAGTATTTTAGTTCAGATGGAAGCAGACAAAGTGAAGAAAGAATTCGGATGTTTCTCAGACAATGTGTCTTGCTTCACATTTTAGATGTCTGCAATTTTTATTTTATTTAACAGTTTGACTTTTGGAGATATCATCATCATGTGCTACGTCGGTTCGCGTAGACCATCATGTGCTACACCGGTTCGCGTAGACCATCATGTGCTACACCGGTTCGCGTAGACCATCATGTGCTACACCGGTTCGCGTAGACCATCATGTGCTACACCGGTTCGCGTAGACCATCATGTGTTTCCACAATTATCAGTAAGTCAAGACAGCCAGTCTACATGGCGTACAGGGAGTTAGGTGTTAGCGACCACACTTTGTACAGACCTTCAGTACATGATTTTTGGGGTAACGTGGTCAGTAATACGCCAATCCAACTATACTTTCCCAGAAAAAAAACATGTACCTATCTAAGGCTGGGTGAACCTGGAAGCCGTCGATCTGATCTCATGTCCTTAGTACTTTTCCTCAATGCTTCGTATCAGAACTTTCGGTCAATATGACGGACAGGCGGCAGGAACCATTATAGGCTGTGTCTGAAAAGTGTTCCTTGTTGCAGTTTCCTCATATTCCATGTCCGGCTTGCTGCCGGAGCTACTGAGTTATGTGCTCTATGCACACCGTGAGCTGTGCGTTTCATCCGTTTTGATTGTGTTTCGATTACTTATGATAAATGATATCGTATGATAGGGAACATATGGCTGTGTTCACTTTCTGTGTGGTTTCACTTTATGTCTTTTGCCGTGTGCTGAGACTGCTATGATGGGGACTGCAGCTACCTTTCTTTGTTTGGGAGATGAGATATTAATTCGGATAATTCCACTGGCACGGGCGGTTGAGCAATTATGGATTTTAATTCGTTTGCAGTGATACCGGGGCCTTCCATAACAATAACCATAACAATAACCATAACAATAACCATAACAATAACCATAACGCTTCGTATCAATTTGATTGTTGATTGTTTACCGTGCCATGATGCTCAACTTTCTAGTATCTTCTGATATTGTTGTCCGCGATCTCTCTTTCATTGTATTTTGCCAGTTGTAACCAAGTATTCCAACTTTACACTTCTCAATATTTACCCAAAAAATATCGATTGTTTCTTACTGATATATATTTTTAGGAGCTCTTTTGTAGATTTTATTGAGCTGTTTTGCTGAGTTTGAATTTAACTTTTTGTTGCTTAGCTTCAGGATCAATTTGTTGAATCATCATCAGGTGCCATGTATTTTGCGAAAATAAGAAGTAAAACAAAACAAAGTTGAGATCAAAGTAAGATTATATAAAGTCAAAAGTAAAGTAAAACAAAACAAAGTTGAGATCAAAGTAAGATTATATAAAGTCAAAAGTAAAGTAAAACAAAACAAAGTTGAGATCAAAGTAAGATTATATAAAGTCAAAAGTAAAGTAAAACAAAACAAAGTTGAGATCAAAGTAAGATTATATAAAGTCAAAAGTAAAGTAAAACAAAACAAAGTTGAGATCAAAGTAAGAGTATATAAAGTCAAAAGTAAAGTAAAACAAAACAAAGTTGAGATCAAAGTAAGAGTATATAAAGTCAAAAGTAAAACAAACAGTTTAATTTACAAATAGAAAGTGGAACAAACAACAATTTTCGACATTGTGTCAACTATCTACTTTATCTAAAAACATGAAATAACCTGCCAGCAGATACAAATAAAAAAGGTGGTATAGATGTCGTGGAAATGTTCGACGTGCATTGTAGATCGCACATTTACAACATTATCTGCCAAAATGAGGCCCGTCAAGATACAAGGGTTCGGTCAACGATTACTCTGTGTGAACATCACCCAGTTTGTGTGAACATCACCCAGTTTGTGTGAACCTCACCAAGTTTGTGTGGAAGCAGCCAAATCAAAATTGCAGCAAATAAGCAAATCTCTACAGACTGGAAACAGCTGCGGGCTTCTATCTTGTACAGTAACAGCCTTCCTGCCAACATTTCCAGATGGAATTTCCAGCACTGGCATCAAGTACATTGACAGCAGGCGGCAGCACTTTCGTCTCCTACAAAATGGTATAATCATCATCGGGTGCCCTTGGGCGTAGACGATCATGTTCCACGAATTACCACTGTCCTCAAAATTCCTTATCCGTTATACCGTTGATACAGGATAGTTAAGTAATGTAAAAAGTAAAAGAAATTCGTCAAGTTCTGTTTAAAATTAAAATGAAAGAAATTTGCCAAGTTCTGTTGGAAATTATAATGAAAAAAAAATGGAAGAAAAAAACAGAGCCCAAAACGTTAGCAAGGGAACGCTGCATCTTCTTCTACCAGCGCAGCGTCTTCGTAAATGTATTAGCTGATAAGATTACTGTATGTTCTGTACCTTGATGGCCATGTATTTCACCTTCAGCACCCATTTACCAGAAATTGCTTCCATAGCTTGTGGTTTTCCTTAATGAGATATGCATTTATCTTCGACTAACCTTCAACGGGTCAAGGCCATAACATCAACAATTTGTGATATGCGGATGACACAGTCTTAATATCAGGCAGAGAATGAACTACAAGTAGTGATAAACATCATAATAAAGGAAAGTAAGAAGAAAGGTTTCAGTCTGAATAGTAAGAAAACAGAAGTAATGGTCATATCAAACAAACAATCATCACCATCATGCAGCATAAAAATAAACAGGACAAATCTGAAACAAGTGGAACGCGTCAAATACTTGGGCACAGTGATAACATCAGATGGAAGATGCACCACAGAAATAAAAAGCACAATAGCTCAGGCCAAAATAACATTTCAGAAAATGAAAAACGTCTTATGAAAAAAAGTATATGTCAATATAAGTGAGAAGAAAAGAGTTCATCTGTGCTATATAGAGCCAGTTGAGACTTATGGAAGCGAATTATGGACAGTAGCCAAATAAATGAAAAGACGATTAGAGGCCACAGAGATGGGATTTCTCAGAAGAATGTTGAAAGTTCCCTGGACAGCTAAAAAGACCAATGAGGAAGTTCTCAAAGAGGCCAACATAAAAAGGGGGCTCCTAAAAAACATCAGAAAGAAACATTCAACATTTCTCGAGCACATCATGAGAAGAGGAAAGTTGGAATACTTGGTTACAACTGACAAAATACAGGAAAAGAGATATCGACAAAGAGAAAAGATACTAGATAGCTTGTTGTATGGCATGGAAAACAGTCAACAACAGAATTGATACGATGCATTATGGATAGAAGATTGTGGAGGGACATGATCACCGACGCCAACCGGTATGGCACATGATGATGAACTTTCCAATTAGATCCAAACTGCTTATCCGTTATTTTATTCCGCATCTAAAATAACCACTTCCAACGTGTGTCGTGGTCTCTCTTTTTACGGTTTCATTGCTGGTTCGTGGGAGCATAAGCGCCTGCGACGTCCGATCATAATAGGAGGGTCGGCGGATGGACCAATAGCTGACCAAGACCTAGCAGTTCAACTCCCCAAATAACAGCCTGCGTCAAAACATGCTGACTGAGAGAGACTAAGATGGCCGTGTTTCCTGACGGCCGCTGCCCGATATAGAAGATACGGCAGCACCTGCAGGCTGGACTAGTAGTTTCCCAGCATGGTCAGGGATAGATGAACTCAAACTCCAGGCTGGACTAGTAGTTTCCCAGCATGGTCAGGGATAGATGAACTCAAACTTCAGGCTGGACTAGTAGTTTCCCAGGAGGGTCAGGGATAGATGAACTCAAACTCCAGGCTGGACTAGTAGTTTCCCAGGAGGTCAGGGATAGATGAACTCAAACTCCAGGCTGGACTAGTAGTTTCCCAGGAGGGTCAGGGATAGATGAACTCAAACTCCAGGCTGGACTAGTAGTTTCCCAGTCGGGTCAGGGATAGATGAACTCAAACTCCAGGCTGGACTAGTAGTTTCCCAGCATGATCAGGGATAGATGAACTCAAACTTCAGGCTGGACTAGTAGTTTCCCAGGAGGGTCAGGGATAGATGAACTCAAACTCCAGGCTGGACTAGTAGTTTCCCAGTCGGGTCAGGGATAGATGAACTCAAACTCCAGGCTGGACTAGTAGTTTCCCAGGAGGTCAGGGATAGATGAACTCAAACTCCAGGCTGGACTAGTAGTTTCCCAGGAGGTCAGGGATAGATGAACTCAAACTCCAGGCTGGACTAGTAGTTTCCCAGCATGGTCAGGGATAGATGAACTCAAACTCCAGGCTGGACTAGTAGTTTCCCAGGAGGGTCAGGGATAGATGAACTCAAACTCCAGGCTGGACTAGTAGTTTCCCAGGAGGTCAGGGATAGATGAACTCAAACTCCAGGCTGGACTAGTAGTTTCACTGCATGGTCAGGGATAGATGAACTCAAACTCCAGGCTGGACTAGTAGTTTCCCAGCATGGTCAGGGATAGATGAACTCAAACTCCAGGCTGGACTAGTAGTTTCCCAGGAGGTCAGGGATAGATGAACTCAAACTCCAGGCTGGACTAGTAGTTCCCAGCATGGTCAGGGAAAGATGAACTCAAACTCCAGGCTGGACTAGTAGTTTCCCAGGAGGTCAGGGATAGATGAACTCAAACTCCAGGCTGGACTACTAGTTTCCCAGGAGGTCAGGGATAGATGAACTCAAACTCCAGGCTGGACTAGTAGTTTCCCAGGAGGTTAGGGATAGAAGAACTCAAACTCCAGGCTGGACTAGTAGTTTCCCAGGAGGTCAGGGATAGATGAACTCAAACTCCAGGCTGGACTAGTAGTTTCCCAGGAGGTCAGGGATAGATGAACTCAAACTCCAGGCTGGACTAGTAGTTTCCCAGGAGGTCAAGGATAGATGAACTCAAACTCCAGGCTGGACTAGTAGTTTCCCAGGAGGTCAGGGATAGATGAACTCAAACTCCAGGCTGGACTAGTAGTTTCCCAGGAGGTCAGGGATAGATGAACTCAAACTCCAGGCTGGACTAGTAGTTTCCCAGGAGGTTAGGGATAGATGAACTCAAACTCCAGGCTGGACTACTAGTTTCCCAGGAGGTCAGGGATAGATGAACTCAAACTCCAGGCTGGACTACTAGTTTCCCAGGAGGTCAGGGATAGATGAACTCAAACTCCAGGCTGGACTAGTAGTTTCCCAGGAGGTCAAGGATAGATGAACTCAAACTTCAGGCTGGACTAGTAGTTTCCCAGTCGGGTCAGGGATAGATGAACTCAAACTCCAGGCTGGACTAGTAGTTTCCCAGTCGGGTCAGGGATAGATGAACTCAAACTCCAGGTTGGACTAGTAGTTTCCCAGTCGGGTCAGGGATAGATGAACTCAAACTTCAAGCTGGACTAGTAGTTTCCCAGGAGGTCAGGGATAGATGAACTCAAACTTCTCCAGTCATATCCGGGAATGTCAAAAAAGACATTATGACACATCAATGAGTTATTGATGACACCCTGCCCGCATCAACTCGTGACATTACATCAACAATAATCTTGCTAGTTCCAGAATAATTCCTGGTCTGCATCATTTCTACCGTCTTTTTAGAAGGAAATTGACATAACCATAGCGATAATATTCTTTATTTGATCGTGTTGACTAGAATAGCATCATCGTTATGTGTCATAACGTTGGAGTAGGCGACCATGTCCCTCCACAATCTTCTATCTACAGTGCATCGTATCAATTCTGTTGTTGAATGTTTTCCATGCCATGACACCAAGCTATCTAGTATTTTCTCTCTTTGTCGTCCGCGATCTCTCTTTCTCTCTATTTTGCCAGTTGTAACCAAGTATTCCAACTTTCCTCTTCTCGTGATGTGCCCGAAAAATGTTGAATGTTTCTTTCTGATGTTTGTTAGGAGCTCCCTTTTTGTGTTGGCCTATTTGAGAATTTCCTATTTGGTCTTTTTAGCTGTCCAGGGAACTTTCAACATTCTTCTGAGAAATACTATCTCTGTGGTCTCTTTTCGTCTTTTCATTTGTTTGTTTACTGTCAACGATTCGCTTCCATAGGTCAGAATTGGCTCTATATAGCACTGATGAACTCTCTTTCTCACTTCTATTGACATAGACTTGTTGCATAAGAAAAGCGTAGTAGTTAAATCTCAGCCAAATGTTTCCTTATCTTCCTTCACCGCTTTTATTAGGGCGTTAAGTAGACGTAAATTGCGATGTGCATTGGTTTACAGCCAGCTGCAAAAAAATTCACCAATGCCTTAACATATCCCGCCACATCACGACGTTTTTGTATCGGGTTTGCTTTCCCTCTTAGATCCGTACTTTAATCCCTCTTTGACCAAATTTAGCCTGTCTCCATAGCAATCACTGGCAACTGGAGTATGACCCTGATAAGTTCAGACCCACTGACTATAACGCCGACACTCTGCTATGGGTCGTTGAGCTATACCATTCCATTCCCTGCACTGAGTTTTGGGCCTTATAGAACTTATTTTTATTCTTTAAATACCTTTTTAAAAATGATTCTTCTACTGACTTCCCAAGTTCTCACTTTCTCTGCTCCACAAACAAAACATGAAGAACAATAAGCACACGGTGTCTGAAAGATTTCAGCAGCCAATCGCTGAAAGGGATTGGTCGCCGTCAACCCTGACCTGAATAAATTTTCGCGGAGACAAAAAAATGAATATTTATTAATGAAGGTCAACACAAGATGGAGGCTTCTAAAAACGTCAGAAAGAAACAATCAACATTTTTCGAGCACATCATGAGAAGAGGAAAGTTGGAATATTTAGTTACAACTGGCAAAATACAGGGAAAGAGAGATCGCAGACGACAAAGAGAGATGCTATTAGATTGCTTGGTGTCATGGCATGGAAAACATTCAACAACATAATTGATCCGATGCAATGTGAATGGACGATTGTGGAAGGACACGATCACCTACTACAACCGCTATGGCACATGATGATGATGGTGATTACAGTTAGAAGCTGCAAGGCGAGAGACGAACATTATTTACACAGTGACATACATTATTTACACAGAGAGTGACATGCGTTATTTACACAGAGAGAGAGACATTATTTACACAGAGACACACATTATTTACGTAGAAACATACGTTATAGTATAGCGACGGGCATTGGATGGTCTTGAGCTAAGACGTCGGCATCTGCACAGGAAGGTTGTGGGTTCGATTCCCAACACTGGCGGTGGACATTTAAAAAAAATGGAACCGTATGTTTCCTCATGGCTTGACTCTCCCCTGGTCTATGGGTAATGATATCCCATGTCTATTCCTTTGGAAAACGGCGAAAAACAGGAGGTTCGGTGTGCACTCGCACACGTTAAAGAACACTTGGCAGTTTAGAGTCAAAAAGAGCTGGCCAATATGGTCGCTCGCTGTGAAAAAAAAAATAGTGCAGAGCCCCCGTCACGCCAAGTTGGGAATAGGGAATATTCTGTTAGTGACCCGTCACGCCAAGTTGGGAATAGGGAATATTCTGTTAGTGACCCGTCACGCCAAGTTGGGAATAGGGAATATGGTGTTAGTGACCCCGTCACGCCAAGTTGGGAATAGGGAATATGGTGTTAGTGACCCCGTCACGCCAAGTTGGGAATAGGGAATATGGTGTTAGTGACCCCGTCACGCCAAGTTGGGAATAGGGAATATGGTGTTAGTGACCCGTCACGCCAAGTTGGGAATAGGGAATATGGTGTTAGTGACCCGTCACGCCAAGTTGGGAATAGGGAATATGCTATAGTGACCATAAATTTTACAGACCTTCAGCACATGATTTTTGGGGTAATGTGGTCGGTATTACGCCCGTGCCGCTTTACTTTCCAGAAAAAATCCAGTACCCATTTAAGGCGTGGTGAACCCGGAAGCTGTCGGTTGGGATCGAACCCTACCTCTTGTCCTTAGTTGTCAGTTCACTAACCACTGGGCTATCTCGGCTCCCGTAATATGGCCGCTGCCGAACAAAGTTGTTCAGCAAATCTACCCATCCATGCTGAAGATGGATGTGTCGGGCCGAAAGGCGTAAATATCGCAGATATATCGTAAACTAGCGACACAACGCGCCCACTTAACTCGGGGAAGCTAAGAAGAAGAGTAAAGCGAAAGTGAGAAACTTCACAGCAAGAGGTGGCCATTTTGAAATACATGTCAGGGATAACGACCTAGGAAAACATTAACGACCTAAAAAGGAAAGATGGGGGGGGGGGGGACTGGTTGGTCTCGAGGCAAGACGCCGGTCTCGAGATTGAGAGGTTGTGAGTTCAAATCCCGGCTGCACCAGTTGGGGTTTGTATTTGTGATTTCTCTCTGTGGCAATAACCCCTGGTCTCAGCAGCGATGCCTGACTTGAAACGTCAATTACTCATCGACAAGGAAAAAATATGAGTACCTCCGATGTCGGAGTTATCTGCCTGTGCGGCAAGGGACTCCTGTGTGATCAACTACTTGAGAAAAAACTTATTAACACGCAAAATTAAGTTCCTAGTCTCTAGAGACTTCGTCAGAGATGAAAGCTGCCGAACGAAAAAAAAAATACCAAACCACATTTCTGAGACTGGAAACCGGTTATGTACCACTAAACAACCACATCAATAGAATACAACGATGGGCATGTACCACTAAACAACCACATCAATAGAATACAACGACAGTCATGTACCACTGAACAACCACATCAATAGAATACAACGAAACCAAACTCCAGCATGTCCACTCTGTGAACACCCACATGAAACAGTAGAACATCACCTGTTTGACCGTCCAAAGCTCTACAAAATCATAGCAACTCTTACTTCCTCAAAGACGTGACAAGGTAATTTACGAGTTTAACGACATAAATCAAAGTAATCTCACCTTAGTTTGCGTCACAAACAAAACTACTGTGCATCTCAGATACTAAAAGTGATCTCTGTTCGAAAACTGGACACAAACAACGTATTTTATTTTATGTTTATGTTAGGGTTTGGGTGTGGGTTAGAGTTTGGGTTAGGATATAGAACTTGACCCTCGCGCTGTTTCTCTTTTCTCTACAATAGGAAAAATCACATTAATTTATGTCGCTAAACTCGTGAATTACCCCTGATAAGTCTAACACCTTGTAGAGAACTACAAGGGAGCTCAGGAATAGTTAGATGTCGTGACATGGCATTGGGCGGAAGGTCGTCAGTTCACAGGCTTCTGAATCCATAATAACAAACAAAAACGCAAGAGAAAAGAACAAACGAAAAAGGATTATCATGGGCGTGACCCCGGAAGCTGTAAAAGCGACTGTGTCTGTATAATTCATGTAATATCTTCAATTAGAGAGTAATTGAGTAGCCACACTGATGGCGTGCCCGTTTACCTACACCAGACTCGATGGGCGGAAGAATCTGAGAAAGGGAATAGAAGAAACAAAACACTGGAAGATATAAACTTGGTTACAGCTCAACGGGTATAAAAGACCACACAAAACGATTTAATGTTGCGGCATAAATTCTAGCTTTCTGCTGGGATATAGATTCTGTCAGTGGCGTAGTGTGGATTGTCAGTGCTCGGGGCGTACGGTATGTGGGCTGTCAGTGCTCGGGGGGTACGGTATGTGGGTTGTCAGTGCTCGGGGCGTACGGTATGTGGGCTGTCAGTGCTCGGGGGGTACGGTATGTGGGTTGTCAGAGCACAGGGGTACGGTATGTAGGTTGTCAGTGCTCGGGGTACGGTATGTGGGCGGTCAGTGCTCGGGGGGTACGGTATGTGGGTTGTCAGAGCACAGGGGTACGGTATGTAGGTTGTCAGTGCTCGGGTTACGGTATGTGGGTTGTCAGTGGTCGGGGGTACGGTATGTGGGTTGTCAGTGCTCGGGGGTACGGTATGTGGGTTGTCAGTGCTCGGGGGTACGGTATGTGGGTTGTCAGTGCTCGGGGGTACAGTATGTAGGTTGTCAGTGTTCTGATAGCTATCGACAGACATTTCCAGACTTAAGGATTAATCTTTTTTTTTTTTATCGTCAAGAATTTTGTGTTTATTCTTGTCTACCAATATGTTCGGGAAACGACATTTTTTAAATACAAAAATGGTTCGATTTCTAACTTTAAAAGGTTTTATAACGTGTGCAGAGTGCACACGGGGCCTCCTGTTTCGCAGTTCCGAGAGAGACAGACATAGGATCACACCAGCCAGAGACCAGGGGAGCATAAAGTCACGAAGAAACTATGAAATAAAAGGAGAAAAATTCACAGCCAGGATTCTAACCCAGGACCTTATTGTCTGGAGGTGGACATCTTACTGGTGGCCTCGGTGGTCTAGTTGGGAAAACCACCAGGCTGGGCTACCGACGTTCGGACAACCTGTGTTTGATTCCCGCTGGAAGCAGTGTAAATTGTACTGTGGTTGGGAAAACAATATGTTCGATTTGTGAAATGATTTCGTGAGATTCGATGCTTGAAGCGACACTATCCAGAAGTCGCCCAACACTTCTGGATAGGCGACCGAGCACATATGGGTTTGGCTAGAGAGATTCTTTCAGACGGGCTGTGGTGAATGTAACGTTCTGTGGGAGATTTGGCTAGAGAGATTCTTTCAGACGGGCTGTGGTGAATGTAACGTTCTGTGGGAGATTTGGCTAGAGAGATTCTTTCAGACGGGCTGTGGTGAATGTAACGTTCTGTGGGAGGTTTGGCTAGAGAGATTCTTTCAGACGGGCTGTGGTGAATGTAACGTTCTGTGGGAGGTTTGGCTAGAGAGATTCTTTCAGACGGGCTGTGGTGAATGCAACGTTCTGTGGGAGGTTTGGCTAGAGAGATTCTTTCAGACGGACTGTGGTGAAAGCAACGTTCTGTGGGAGATTTGGCTAGAGAGATTCTTTCAGACGGGCTGTGGTGAATGTAACGTTCTGTGGGAGATTTGGCTAGAGAGATTCTTTCAGACGGGCTGTGGTGAATGTAACGTTCTGTGGGAGATTTGGCTAGAGAGATTCTTTCAGACGGGCTGTGGTGAATGTAATGTTCTGTGGGAGATTTGGCTAGAGAGATTCTTTCAGACGGGCTGTGGTGAATGTAACGTTCTGTGGGAGATTTGGCTAGAGAGATTCTTTCAGACGGGCTGTGGTGAATGTAATGTTCTGTGGGAGATTTGGCTAGAGAGATTCTTTCAGACGGGCTGTGGTGAATGTAACGTTCTGTGGGAGATTTGGCTAGAGAGATTCTTTCAGACGGGCTGTGGTGAATGTAACGTTCTGTGGGAGATTTGGCTAGAGAGATTCTTTCAGACGGGCTGTGGTGAATGTAACGTTCTGTGGGAGATTTGGCTAGAGAGATTCTTTCAGACGGGCTGTGGTGAATGTAACGTTCTGTGGGAGGTTTGGCTAGAGAGATTCTTTCAGACGGGCTGTGGTGAATGTAACGTTCTGTGGGAGGTTTGGCTAGAGAGATTCTTTCAGACGGGCTGTGGTGAATGCAACGTTCTGTGGGAGGTTTGGCTAGAGAGATTCTTTCAGACGGACTGTGGTGAATGCAACGGTCTGTGGGAGATTTGGCTAGAGAGATTCTTTCAGACGGACTGTGGTGAATGTAATGTTCTGTGGGAGATTTGGCTAGAGAGATTCTTTCAGACGGACTGTGGTGAATGCAACGGTCTGTGGGAGATTTTGCTAGAGAGATTCTTTGAGACGGACTGTGGTGAAAGCAACGTTCTGTGGGAGATTTGGCTAGAGAGATTCTTTCAGGCGGGCTGTGGTGAATGTAATGTTCTGTGGGAGATTTGGCTAGAGAGAGATTCTTTCAGACGGGCTGTGGTGAATGTAATGTTCTGTGGGAGATTTTGCTAGAGAGATTCTTTCAGACGGGCTGTGGTGAATGTAATGTTCTGTCGGAGATTTGGCTAGAGAGATTCTTTCAGACGGGCTGTGGTGAATGCAACGTTCTGTGGGAGATTTGGCTAGAGAGATTCTTTCAGACGGGCTGTGGTGAATGCAACGTTCTGTGGGAGATTGGCTAGAGAGATTCTTTCAGACGGGCTGTGGTGAATGCAACGTTCTGTGGGAGATTTGGCTAGAGAGATTCTTTCAGACGGACTGTGGTGAATGCAACGTTCTGTGGGAGATTTGGCTAGAGAGATTCTTTCAGACGGACTGTGGTGAATGCAACGTTCTGTGGGAGATTTGGCTAGAGAGATTCTTTCAGACGGACTGTGGTGAATGTAATGTTCTGTGGGAGATTTGGCTAGAGAGATTCTTTCAGACGGACTGTGGTGAATGCAACGGTCTGTGGGAGATTTTGCTAGAGAGATTCTTTGAGACGGACTGTGGTGAAAGCAACGTTCTGTGGGAGATTTGGCTAGAGAGATTCTTTCAGGCGGGCTGTGGTGAATGTAATGTTCTGTGGGAGATTTGGCTAGAGAGAGATTCTTTCAGACGGGCTGTGGTGAATGTAATGTTCTGTGGGAGATTTTGCTAGAGAGATTCTTTCAGACGGGCTGTGGTGAATGTAATGTTCTGTGGGAGATTTGGCTAGAGAGATTCTTTCAGACGGGCTGTGGTGAATGCAACGTTCTGTGGGAGATTTGGCTAGAGAGATTCTTTCAGACGGGCTGTGGTGAATGTAATGTTCTGTGGGAGATTTGGCTAGAGAGATTCTTTCAGACGGGCTGTGGTGAATGTAATGTTCTGTGGGAGGTTTGGCTAGAGAGATTCTTTCAGACGGGCTGTGGTGAATGTAATGTTCTGTGAGAGATTTGGCTAGAGAGATTCTTTCAGACGGACTGTGGTGAATGTAATGTTCTGTGGGAGATTTGGCTAGAGAGATTCTTTCAGACGGATTGTGGTGAATGCAACGTTCTGTGGGAGATTTGGCTAGAGAGATTCTTTCAGACGGGCTGTGGTGA